>VYXD01014413.1:466445-482898 GCA_013397195.1 Hylia prasina | reverse complement strand
CCGGCACCGGCACCGCGCCGCTCCCGCCGCCGCTCGGAGCGTCCCCGCCCCACCGCGCACGCCGAGCCCCGCACGGCGGCACCGAGGGGAAGGTAAAACAGCGGACAGATGGAGCGATCGGAGATCACGCTCATGCACCATTTCTAGCGCAAGTGGAAGACGCCCGAACCTCTCTGTTTTAGCGCTGCGTTAGCAGTTTCACCTGCAGACTGCGCGATGATGCTACAAATGCCAAAGCACAGTGACAAGTAACACTAGATAAAGTTTTCTCTAGAGAGCCGAAAGTGCGTTCACTATGGTTATCCTTACTGAAGTGAGTAGCCTCTTCTCATTAATCAAGCAGTAGCTTCTGGTATGCTGACAATTTAAATTAGAGGGAAAAAGAATTCTCCTTAAAGACGCAAGATAAAAAAGCACCAGGCTTGAGAAAACATTAATGCTAGAGATAACCAGATTTCATGGGACACGCACAATATGGTTGCAAGGTTATAGATATTGCTTTTCAAATACCAACAAAACAACAGTCTAGAAATCGACTGAACAGCAAAGACTTACAAAGGACAATAAAGCCAAATGCTGTGGGTTTAAGAACAGTAATGACCAGTGAATGTAGCTTCTTGGAAAGCTGCAAGTCTTAGGAAGAGATTGTGGCATCTTTAAAAGCCTGCACTATATTCCTGAACTCAGTAGTTGGAAGTTTAAAAATACCAAGACAGAAAACTCTCCAGGATCACATCTTCTCCCTTGTCATGACCGACTGATTTCACTAGCTATGGTGGAAAATCAAGTTCACACCTCAGCCTATCCCTCTGTGCCCAAATGTATGTGCTTCCAGATTAAAATAAGGCCTCTATTACACCTACTGAGACTATTCAAGTTCAAGTAAGGTGAAATTACAATTTCACCATATGTTTTGCCATATTCCACTCTGGAAAGCTATTTTAGTCTGGCTTGAAGCAAGATGCCAACACAATTAAAGAATACTAACTAACACTATACACCCACTGTTGTAACAATTTCCCCCTCATCCATAAATGAAGCTGGCAACTTTAATATCAGACTTTCTTAAGGAAAAAAGCTCAATATAGGAAAAAAGCAATGCTTGTTCCGCTCTGCTAGACCTTAAGTCTAAAAGACTCGTGACTGGAGACAAAGGACTTGGAAAGGAATGGAAAAAAACCAAACCTAGACAATGGAGCCAGTGTTTGTAGCTCACTGTTAAATAACTGGAAGACTAACAGCACCATCACAAACTTCATTTTGAAACACGGCTTACTGATGAGAGTAGAGTAAGGGCCTAGCCCAGGGATTATAGTTACCACAGTATAGGAAGACAAATTTATTCCATGGCACTAGGGCATCTTCAAGGAGGAAGAAAAATACCAGCTCTCCTACTCTAGGAGCTAGTGAACTTGACATATATTCCCAAATTGAAGTGTTTCCATTATGTTTAACACTATACAAGATATTTGTTACTGGGAAAGCCAGAAGTTCAACAAATAGCATTTGCACACCCACTAAGCACATGGTCTGAAAAACAAATTCAGAAGCAATATTGTTCAACACTTCAGTTAGCTAGTAAAAATTTAAAAAAACCCCAAAACCTAATTTTCTCAATATTTTGACCTTCAAACCAGCAAAGCAACAGCTTTATTGAATTCAAGCATTCAGTTTGAACATTGCATGCTTGTTACCAAAATGCCTCTTTTCTGAACACCCAAATACTAAGACATCCTTTTGCCAAGGCATATACCTACTCTTTCTCTAGAAGAATGAATTTTTGTCTCATTCAGTATGCACAGGGACATCTTACCAGCAACATGAAGTTGTATGGGTTTGTGCATTTATTTTTGGAACAGGTAAGCAGGGAACTAGCCAAGTATGCTAAGCTGTTCAACCATTTATAGACCCACGCAGCACAATACATACCCCTTCTTGCTTTGTGAATAGGTTGAGGCACTCAGCCAGAGCCTCACATGTTTCCTGGGATACTTCAGAGACCACATCAACTTTCTGCAGGAGAGGAGGAGATATTCCTGAAAGCACAAAAATATTAGTAATGTTAGAAGGACATTGTAAACAACAGGATTCTTTTAATTATTTTTTCCTCTAAGTTATACAGACATAACATTCACATGCTACAGGAAGGCTGGTGCATTGCAAGATCTGTGGGAGGTTTTTTTTTGCATCCTTTCCCTAGTACTGGTATAAGAGGCACATGAACAGATCAAGTTTCTCTTTCAGCATGGTTTAGAAAGCAGAGGCAGTAAGCTATGGCAGCAGGATACTGGAAAAAGGACTAGCAACCATCTCCTTTCAACCACTTTCTAGATTTTAAAGCTTCAGGTGACAGAACTTAAATAAAAAGGATTTTGCAGTGGTTTAATATAAATAAAAATGTAAAATGTACAAAATTTGCCTTCTGCCATGTCTTATATAGAAGAAAAAGGGCTTACCATAGTGCTCAGGGCAGCTATAAATTTAGGTTTGAAAAAAATAGATGGAGTTGTAACTACAAGCACCCTGAACAATTAAAGGGGAAGGTCTTATTTTCATGGACTCGTGTTAAGTAGTATATCTTATCACCTCATATCCTGACTTCTGTGACCATTTACGGAAGGGACTGCATGTCTAGAACCAGCAGGAAATCATGACAACTCAATCAGCTGGTAGAAATGATTTGAGTCAATCTGTGAAGTTTCATGATGTGCAGCAATTTCTCGGAAATCAAGTAAGCCATTTTCTCAGGAAGCATAGTTGTTGCAATTAAAAATAATTGCAACATTTAGTGCCTGCAGACTCCAGGATCAGTTGACACTATTTAGTAACTCAGGTGCTTGAAGCTGACGTCACACCACTGAAGATTAAGAGTGATAGTACCTGTATTTATTTTTGAGCTTATACTGCTTATGCAGGACGAGATACAGTACATATCCACACACTGACTGTGGTCTCTGATACCAGAGCTCCCCACTGACTCAAATTACAGCAGCTACCAAGAACAGCTAGTGCCTCTAGAAGGAGGGGCAGCACTCTGAGTGCAGGAGACATCTTTGTAATATACAAGGTGCATAAGCCTCAAAGATGACAGGATGCATGTTGAAACAGTTAGGGAGAGAATTTTAAATGTCAGGTCCCACCATAGCCATTTTTATATTACTCAAACATTTTTAGGGAAAGATCCACACAGAAGGGTTTCTAACTCAGAAATTTACATTCTTCTGGAGCCAGAGGATTCAAATACTTGAAAAATACAACAATGGAAGAACTGTTGTGACCTATTGAAGCTACACATGAACCCAGAAAAAGTTCATAGACCTAGCAAGTTACAAACCTTCATTGGAAGGAAAACAGGAACTTAGTACTGCTACTGGCAAAGACTAGCAGTTTCTAGGAAGGAGATAGTATCTGCTTTTGCTTTACTATGGGTATTGGTTGTTTAAGTTGTGTATTTCCTTTTTAAATTTTTTTTTCCTGTTTAAAAAACCACCTCACTGGTTCTTCAGGTCCGCACTATGTAGTCAGGGAAACTGCCTCTGGCAGCGAGAAAAAGGGAATTTATCCACCTTATACTAATTTTCAAACAGGGTTTTTTTACGAAAAATTTGGTTTTACTGTAATAGTAATTACAAAGGCTTCACAATAAGACACTCATATACATTATGAAATGTCCCTCTGCCTTGTGAAATAAAAATTTGGTAAAAAAATCTATTTATCAAAAAGACATGGTAACATCACAGGGTAACTTACCCCAGTAGCATGTGGAGAAAAAGCTGTATTTTAGCTTCCTTTTGAAAAGAATGAAGAACTTTTTTCTTCTCAAAACTGCTATTCTACTACAGACTAGGGATTTAGACAAACAACTTGTTCTCTAATCTGAGCTTCATAATTTTAGTCACAATATATAACTAGGACTCAGACCCAAAGGACCAGCAGTCAGATGTTCTTACAGAACTCCTTTGTGTGCTTAATACACAAACAACTTCTATTCATGTTTAAGGCATTTAATAAAACAAGTAAAAATCTCTAGCATCTTGATGCCTGTGATATATTTTAGCAGTTATGCTGCAAAAATCCAGGTACGTGTTAAGAATTATAACTTGAAATGAAACCTGAGAAGTTCAAATTGGCATAAAAGTCATGGCAAAATCTGTGGAATATGTCCCATCATAACATGCCTCCAGTTCTCTGTGTAGTTTTGTGATTTCACTGCTCTTTGTAGCTGTGAGGGGACACTTCTGCACTACAATAAGCTACCAACTACAGATTTTTTTAAGATTTTGTTTTTGAAAGCGGACCCCCTGTGTTATATTTTTACAATACTACTCAATAAGGACTACAACTAGAGGCAGTTTCACTGCATTTACAACTGCTAATAAAATTTCTTTCAATCATCATCTTTCTTAGTTGTTTCACCAAATCCGAAATCTTAATTGTTAGCAATTACAATAACGCTACTTTATTTGAATCTTTTTTCATGGGGAAAATTGTCCTCTATTTACAAGCTCCTGAAAATTCGATTTCGGGCAAATAAAAGCATCCTGTTAAAAAGAAAAAAATAGTTGCTTGGTAACAAACTACATTTTAAATGAATAAGCTTTACCTTTTGTAGCATCCAAAGATTTAACCATTGCAAGGAAGTCTGAAACCTCTTTACTGAGTCTTTGTTGGCATGTTTGTGCTTTCTGAAAGACAACAGGGATAGCTAGTTCAGAAGTGCCTTGTTCTAAGGCATGTTTATGTTTACTTTCTTGACTATAGTGGAATTTTAAAACTTGACAGCATTAAATCTTAACAGATTCCCAGGCCAGAGACTGATACATTAAAACTGAAACAAATTTCTTAAATTACCTTCAAAGATACACTAGCAAACAGAATATTTATGAACATTTTATCACTGGCCAGATTTTGTTTAATTTAACATAGCAAATTAACCCCCAAATCTTTGTTGTATGCGCCATTTTTGCTCTTTTCCTCATTCGTATTGAGCAGTTTGAAAATCCGAGAAGAGCAAGTCCTTGTTCTTTGAGAAACTTAAGGACAAAATAAGCACATTCAGAGGTTAACTGATAAATGGCAAGTATAGTCACATGCAGACACCAACCCCAAGATTCAATGCGGGTTTCAAGCCCACATTCAAACCTGGAGACAGTTATCATAAAACCATAGGTTTGCTCAGAGCCCCATCCAACCTGGCCTTGAACACTTCCAGGGATGCGGAATCCACAGCTTCTCTGGACAAGGTGCTCCAGTGCCTCACCCTCTGAGTAAAGAACTTCATCCCAATATCTAAACAAAATCTCTCCTCTTCCCACTTATCCCATCACACTAGATTATCCCTCTAGTGTGTAGTCACTATTACACAGTTGGCCTGTGTAAAAAGTCACTCTCCATCTCTTTTTCATAAGCTGCCTTTAAATTTTGGAAGGCCACAGTGAGGGCTCCCTGAAGCCTTTGCTTCTCCAGCTCTCTCAGCCTGTCTTCAAAGAAGAGGTGTTCATTCATTCCTGGTGATCCTCTGGACCTGCTCTAACATGTTCACAACTTTCTTGGGCTGAGGACCCAGAGCTGGATGCAGCACTCCAGGTGGGAGTCTCATGAAGGCAGAAGAGGGGGACAGAATCACCTCCCTTGCCCTGCTGGCCACTCTGCTTTTGATGTGGCCCAGGATGCAGTTGGTCTTCTGGGCTTCAAGTGCACTGTTTTCTCTTAAATAACACCATCTTATGTAGGTTGCTGGGGACTGCCAGTGCCACTTACTCTCTCACCTCTTCTGTGCCACGAGCTACTTTAAGTTCTTGTACTAAAAGGAATGGTACAAGCCTCTTGGAGTTTAGCCACATGAAGATTTTTGCACTGCAGCATCACCTTTCCCTTAAAATTGAAGGTTTTAGCAGTACATGTATAGCAAAAAGCAAAAATCACAGGCTGAATGCTAGAATTACCAAAGATTACTCATTTCCATTGCAGAGATGAGCAATCACTGTACAATGCATCTGATGTGATCTAAGGTGATAAGACTCTTTCTAAAGCACTTCGTTGCCTGTTCTGTAGAGGCAGAGCGCGATGTGCATTAGCTTTGGTGACACTGAGACTGGAGGGTAACAGGTACAGTACACAAGGCTCCCTCTCCTGGCTGAAATTCTTCAGGCAGCTTTCTATCGTAGAGCAATGCTGGCAGAAGTGAAATCACAGCTCTGTAGCTATGATAAACACGTCATTTTAGCCACACACTCTGAGCAGGAATACATGACAGCAAGCAACGCAAACACAGGCAGCATTAATGCATCCATGAGAGGAATCATCACTTTTAGTCAAAGGGATATTGAAGTACCTCAACACAAAACAATACTAATCTATAACTGCCCAGACACATGAAAAAAGTAATTATTACATACTTTCAGAGTGTCCTGTAGGTCTGTAACAGATACTGCATCATCTTCATCATCACTGCTCAGCTGTTCCTGTGTGCAGTAATGAGTGCTATATGCGGAGTGGTCTTCTATTGCTTCCAGCCAACTCTGGAAAGGGAAAAACAGAGATAATAAACATTTCAAAGGTCATCCCCAAAACAAAATATCATGTAAGCAGAACAACAAAATTTTCTCTTGATAGTCATTAGTAAAATGAGACATCTCAAGAAAAAGATTGTTAGAAAATGTAACATGTATTGCAGATGAAATACTCTATGGGCAGAGTACCACAGACTTAACTTATTAACCCTTAAACACAAATGTAACCCACCCTTCAGTCTATCCAAGGTCACATAAAAAAATCTTATTAATTAAAGGACTGTAGGGAATATATTTTGCACCTTCAGGTTTCCGTTCAGACAGCAAAGTCCCTGTGACAAAGTCTGCCTTCTGATGCATTACAAACTCTGCACAAAACCTCAAGTACTATCATAATTAAGAGGCAGATTCTTTTCCTGTTCCTTGGATCACAGAATGGCTGAGGCTGGTAGGGACCTCTGAAAGCCATCTAGTCCAACCCCTCTGCTCAAGAAGGCCCATCTAGATCTGGTTGGCCAGGACATCCAGTTGGCTTTTGAAAATCTTCAAGGATGGAGATTCCACAACTGCTCTGGGCCCCCTTTGCCAGTGCATGGTCACCTTCACACTTTTTCTCATGTCCAGAGAGAAATCCCTGTGCTTCAGTTTGTCCCCATTGCCTCTCTGACTGCGGGTCCTGTCACCAGGGACCACTGAAAAGAGCCTGGCTCTGTCCCTCTTTGCATCTCTCCTCAAGCATTTACATACATAGACAACCTTCCCTGAGCCTCCCCTTCTCCAGACTGAGTAGTCCCAGCTGTTTCAGCTATTCCTAGTAAAAGTGATGCTCTGATCCCTTCAATCACCTTAATGGCCCTTTGTTAGGCTCCCTTTAGTACGTTTGTATCTCTTGTGAGAAGCCAAAACTGGACACAGCACTGGAGCTGCCTTCACCCCAACTCCATCTCTAGTTAGTACACCTGTAGAAGTGCAACAGGGAATATACTACAAATAGCACTAATTTTTTTTTTCTCTTGTTTCAGCACCACCTTTTCAGAAAATATAATTTATTAGGTCATCTGGGAGTATGGTTAAGAGTAGAATTTACCATTAAACATTCTTTTGTTTGGGATAATGAACTACAAAAGTGTAACAGAAGGAGGTTGCAACAGAAATTTACCACATGGAGAATTGAATGAAAAAGAGGAAGTTAGATACATAATACAGACACAGAGCTGGAAAACAAGGTAGCACTTATTTTAAAGAAGAGATAATTACAATGGTCAATTTTTTGCTGTTTAATCCATAACCATGCTAAAAGATTTAAAATCTGCACTTAAGCTACCAAGTCCTGATGATCAAAATATGAAACACACTGCTACTAATGCATCCATCACAAGTAGCATGGAAATTATTCATTACAGAAGTTACTGTGTTTTAATGCCTTTGATAAAGAGTCACTATTACCTCTCTCGTTTGAGAAGGAAGGCTATTTTTAGGAATCTTGAAACGATGAACAGTGTCATCAAAACATCTGACAGAAAAGAAGCAACTGTCTGTAGATTTTACCTAGAGCAAGGTTGAGAAAACACAGAATTAGTATAATGAATCAGTCAGAAAAAAAATGAAGCATAAGCCAAGTAAAAAATTACACATAACTCCAAAGTTTTTGCCTCAGTTTTGATATAAGTAATTGTAATTTATAAAACCCTTGGTCAGAACAGTTTTCCAAAGTGTGTAATTATGTTATGAATATTAATAAAGAGATTATTATGTTTAAATATTATATTTGTATTAATTTGCACCACTTGATTCAGACAAAACCTCAGCAATGGTTCAAGATCGCCAATATTAAGGATTTGTAGATACTGAAAAGCAAGTCACTTTTCCACACAACATGAGTGTATATATAAGTGCAGTTTAACAGAACTTGTGGTGCCAAACTAGGATAGGGAAGTTATAGAAATATGGAAATTATCTTAAATGCATTTTCCTTAAACATTTTATCTTCCTGGGCATTATAAATGACACCTGGCCTTTGTTTTCTCTGTTCACCCCTTCCAAAATGGATTCTCACAAGCATAATGGAAATCAGGGGGGTTTGCCAAAAGTCACCTTCAAAATTGATTAGTCTTTCAGCTGAGATTAGCCTAAGTTATGCAATCAGTCACAAGCAGCCAGGGACAGCTAAGGAGGAACTGGAGCTTCGGCTATTCCAGATCACATGCTTCAAACCGACCCAGCCTGCTTTCAGGATGCCTTGTGTGTCTAAATCTTCAAGACTTTACAAAGCAGTGAGGGAGCTTTATGGCCACTTTACATAAAAGAATACTTTGCTGGACAGGAACAAGTGTTTCTTTCAACAGCACAAGCTTTCTCCCTATTTTATAACAAAGATCAGCTTACCAATCCAGCGGAAGTTTTCATTAACCAGGAATGGAATACAAAGGAACATAAAAAAACCAACTCAGTAGTTACAACACATTTCACTTCCTACCGTGCAGACAGCTTGTGTTAGATGCTTGCATCCCTGACGATGATCATTATTCACTGCATCAGCTCTTTGAAAGAAGAAGAGATTTAGTGAAGACAGGAATGATTTAAATTGCTTTTCAGAAATTTAAATACAGAACTTACTGCCTCCGATACCAGGAAAGCACTCCGTGTTCTAGAACTACCCAGTAGAGTTTCCAACCAAAAAACCGTGAGCTCTAAAAGGGAAAAAAAAAACAAAGGCCAGGTAAGCTTAACAGAATACTTTTAGTATAGACAGCTCAGTGTGCAGCTGCAGTGTGAGCTGCAGAATTGAGCTCTGGGTGGTAGGAGCCTGAGGCAAGAGACCATGAAGTGGCAATGACCCTTTGCTTAGCCAGGGGCACAGGGACTTGTGTTGCCAGGAGCTGAGGACTCAGCAGGAAGACCCCAGACTTTCACACACTTAGACTCCAAGGGCAGAAAACCCCAGGGATTCCTTCGTTTGGGAACTTCCTCAGAGGCAACAGCTCAAGCTGCTGTTTTGTTATTGCACAATGATTAAAATAAGGATCCAGACATCTGACACTCAGCTATGGGAAACCAAGGGTCAAGCTGGTAAGGAAACCTTGTCTGACTGAGTGTGGTGAATTTAGGGAGCCAAGCTGGGCACCCATCAACTCAGTGGAGCCACCAACTGCAAAGGGGCTTTGGCCCCAGCAGTTAATCTCTGGTGGAAGAAGTGTGATGGACAGAGTGACTCCTGCATGGTCAGGCAGAGAAGCTTCCTTAAAACTAGTAAACGCTACAAAAACCTTTTAGGTTCTGCATATCCTGAAGATCACAGCAACCTGAGAGTATATTACAATTGCAGCACTACTCTTGTTTTTGGAACCATCTAAAGATAAAAGTTGAGCCTGCTATTCAGTAAGAAATGAAATATTAAAATGTTGCATTTTTTAATATTACAGGAATTGTTGATCGCCACACAATTCTACTTCACAAAATCAAATGAGAAACAATACACATAGAGATATCCAACTACAAAACTTTATCTTTCTCAAGCTTTAGTACATATTTCTCATTTAAGACCAGTTCCTTATACTACTACTGTGATATAGGAAAATTTCCACTGAAGAAAACTTTAAAGATTTCATTAAGCAACATAATTAACCATTCATGTAGACCTTAGATTCACTTGAGCAACACAGCAAAATAAGCTTTAAACTCTCTGAATGACATCTTCCCACTAAATTTTAAAATTTTCAGAAGATGATAGCAAGATACTAGTCACAGTTTCTTAAAGACAATGTATCAGTCACAGATTATCAAAGTAATCTATTAAGGAAAGAAAAAACAAAAAGCATTTTGCCCACCACAAAGACAAGGAAAAGTCTTATCACAGTGAAGCTTTGCCACAAAAATTACTAAAAAATAGAAACTTTTTAGTGACTGAGGTTAAGATTGGGGTACCATGAATCTAGTAGCCATTCCACTCAGTCAGCCCATCTATACATATTAGACTAAATTACTATTAAGTAATATTTAAAAAATTCCTTCATTCTTCAGTTAGCACAGAAATATAGAAAAGGGACATACTGACATACTTTGAAATCTTACAGGCTATTTTAGAAAAGGAAATAAGCCACACCTTCCACAGGAGACCTTCATATCTTCTCAGGGGTTTGTTGATAACCTGCACAGAAATTAAAGCTCATATAGGAATAGCTTCAACTAGACAACCTTGGCATTTTAAATTGATACAAAAGTTCCTACCTTTACAGTTTTACCTGCCAATATCAGTTTCATTTCTGCACCTTGGGCTAGATCAAGGGGAGTCTGATCTGTTTAGTAACAAGACAAGGCATGAGAATTTGATGCAAATCAACTTAGATGTACTTTAAAATAATTTGACACTTTTTACCCATCAGTTTGGCCTCCAAGCATCTACACTTACTTGGAATTGGGGAACATCAACTCCTCAGGGGCAGAAGACTAAAAAAGGTATTGAACTGCAATACTCGTCAGAGTTCTATTAACTGCAGAGAACCCTTTGTCCTTTAGCTTCCAGCTATAAAAACAGCTTAGGACACTCAAAAAACCCAATACATATGCATCTTTAAACAGGGGACAAGAACACAGTTTGCATAACATCTGCATCAAGTTTTCCTCTTTTTGGTTTCATTAGATGCCTTCTTCTCAGGAGTCACTTTGTCTCAGCCACATTTTCAATCTTGCTTTTTTTGTTACCCATGTTCAGTATTTAGCATCAAGAAAACAAAAGCCAGGCACATTTCACTGTTAAGACAGTCAGTGAACAGGCAAGCTTGGAAAATAAAAACACATACAGTAAGTATTTTGCTACAGTTCTTCAGCCTCCTGCAATTTAGTCACTGTTGGCCTTCCTTTATTACAGACACAAAGGTTGTAAAACACTGTAAGATTTTCCCTGAACACTGTGTAATAAGTAACACAGCTTACACAAGATGTTGAATTTGTGTCTCCACTTAAAATTTAACATACCTTTAATTTGGTACTCACCATTTTTGTTCTTTATTTTAGGATCTGCTCCATTTCTTAGCAGTTTCAATGCACAGTGCTTGTGAGCACGGTATGCTGCGCAGTGCAAGGGCGTGTTCCCCATCTGATCTGTACAGTTGATATCAGGTGGCTTGCGCTTGTTTAACTGGAAAAAACCAAAGTCCTGCTTACTTATCAGTTTTCTCCCCTCTCCAGATGTCATATTCTCTCTTTTTAAAATTAGTTGTTCCTAACTAGTATGCTTCATTGTAGATCTGGCAACAAAAGAGGATAATTAGCAAGTGTTATGACAAGGGCAAGGACTCCAACAATCAATTCAGCTTCAGTGTTTTGCTTGCTATACCCCTTTCACCTCTGCTGCACAATATGGACACATTTTTCTGCTCAACTGCAGTGCCAGGGAAAGTTGCCCAGCATTGCAGTTCAGTCATTTATACACTAGAATGGCCCTGCCCAGTTCTACTGTCAAAAATCTGCTGTTCTCTATAGAAGAATCCCAGGCACAGTGCAGAAGTCAGCACAGGCCAGTGCTAAATCCAGAAAAAAATTGTGAAGCCACCCTGTTTCAGAGAGTAAGAACTTTGTATTGAAGGGTGACAGACCTGCCAGTCTCAGTGCCAGGTATCTTAGGCCATTTAGAGCTCCCAGTATAGGCAACCTGTTACACAAACAGTTTTTCTGCATTCTTAAGTCTATTAAGATAAAAGTAGCTATGCAACCAAGGGGAAAAAAAAAAACCAAAACAACCCAAACTGAGTTATACTTGCACACAATATAAATGTTTTGAGAAAGTGACCCCTTCAAAGAGAAGGGTCATTAAGCATGACACTGCTAACTACCCTAAAACACACTTCTACTCAAATATGTGGCTGCTGGATGTGTATATGGGGGTTGGACTGAATGATCTGTAGGGGTTCCTTCCAGCACAAACCATTTCCATGTACTATCAGCCACTTAAGCTCACAAGCCAGATGGGAGAGCCTTAATAGAAAGGTTAAGTTACTGATAAGCAGCCTTAGGAGACCAGTCACAAGTGCATGACAACCATTTTTGAGAAATTCAGTTTAAGTATTCACATTAGCCAAATGCTATCTTTGTAAAATTACTCCATAATAACAGAATTCCCATGGCCACAATTTAAGTTAACATCAACAGCAACCACCTATATGTATTTCAGAAATAGTCCTATAAGGGATAAATTACCATAGCTGTTGTCTACAGATCAACTGGTCAGAGAACAAAAGTCAAAAAGAGAGAGTTTGTGGAAGTATACCCTCATTAACATTGTAGTCAAATACTTGCATTCCTGAGGACTCCTAAGCTTTAGCTCTTTCCAACCAGGTGTTTTACATTTACTTTCTCTTCCAACTTCTTGCCTCCTTTTGAGCCACATGCCTGTGCTTTCAGCACCTTATGCCATGTTACAAGGGGATATTTGGAAGAAAGCTACATGCATCAGGAAATATACAGTACATTTTTGAGAACTCACAGGAAGAACCCACTGGCTTTGCCTGAAGTCAGCTAAAGAGCCTGGGTTAAAATTCAGCTGCTGAAGATCTAACTTCTAGTAAATCACATGTTCTGGTTAGGTGTCACAGTAAAAGTAGATGTAAGCATAGAATGTTTGATGAGCATAATAGTCTGCTAATAAAAAAAAATTAAGTAGGAGCAGAAAGGCCTGAACAATCAGAGTATGGGGAATTCTGGAGCTAAAGGGCAGTTCAGAAGAGCTACACAAATGTGCACAGAGGTATTAAACTAAGGGTAGGAAAGTCAAAGGGGTTTACACTATAGAGTTGTATGTGTATTCCAAGGAACACCTGTTAAGAATTGACTTAAGCTGACTCTGGGTCAAAAACGTGACAATACTTTGGAAAGTTTTAGAAGTCAATATATAGCTGTCTTCACATACACAGAGCTCAAAGATAGGAAATATATATATAAAGAAAACACTTAGATATTAAGATTTTCACAGAGAGAATTATGTGCTCATGCATAGTTACATGCCACATGAGAGAAAGGAGAGTTCTCTAATGACAGCTTTCTATATTTTTACTTTTTTTTTCTGATTTTTTTTTTCACATCAGCTTAAGGATTAGTCAGCAGACATGTAACAAGTATTAAAATTATCAGAATCAATAACAGGTGACTTATGTCAGTGTATTAATTACAATTAGTACAATTGTGCAGTGTATTAATGCACTACTTTTCCACATCTTAGGTGCTGTGTACGCCCTGTATCTTAGGTGCTGGTTATCTCTCCATTTCAAAGAGGACAACACAAAAATTCCAAATAAGAATTACAAGGATGACCAAAAATTTAACAAGAGTTCCCATGCAAGGAATTAGAAAGACAAGTACTCTCTGGGCTAAAAAAAAAATTAGAGGAGGGGAAGCAAATTGTGAACAAGTTTTCACTTCTGGTTCTAGGCAGAAAAATAAAGAACACTAAATATCTCAACATACTAATCTCACATTTGTGAGTTTTGATGCCTGAAAAGGCATAACTAAAGATGCTAAGTAGGCAGAAACCATTCCATACTGCATGTCTTACTTCCAAGGACATTCTTCAGGACGCTCAAAAGCTTGAGTTCAAGCACTGGGATTATGCTTCAAAACCCAGCTGGATTTGGTCCTGAGCAACCTGCTCTAGTTCATTCTATTCTGCAAACAGGAGCTGGACTAGATCATGTCCAGAGGCACCCTCCAGTCTTTCTGTGTTCTGCTCCTGCCACAGCCTTACCATGCCACCACACTGCTCATCTGGGATTGCAATGTGCACACACACACAGACACAGTTTTCAATTTCTGCTCAGCATGAAACTGTATTGTGCAGCTGAGTGTCCATTAAAAACTACAATGGATGCTAATGACAAAGAGCTTACTTTCAAGATTAAAGACAGGCCACACTGTGGTGCAAACCTAGGCATCCATGACATTAAGGAATCCACAATAACATAATAAGATTATCTCAGCAGACCATAAACCATTATGCTGCTGTTTACAAGTAACTAGCTAATTCTTTCTCCAGGATTTAAAATCATGAAAGAAGCTGAAAACCATTAGTTTTGCAACCCCCAACAAAGAAGAAAATCCTTGAAGGTTCAGCACCTTACCAATATTACATTGTCCACAGCACTAATATTCAAAAGTCACAGCCTTTGAAATTCAAAGCACAAATTCATATTTTGTTACATTAGCATTTGGATTGAATCACTTGAATTCTTACCAAGGCAGTCAGTTTCCCTGTTTCCCCCTCCCTTGCTGCTCCTAAGAGGAGTTCTTCCAGTTTCCTTTCTTGTGTCCTTTCCACTGCTATTAAAAAAAATAAATAAAAGGTCAGCCTCAGTAAAGTACATATGAAGTACATTGCAAAAAAAACTATAGCAAAACAAGCCTAGAGAAGCAAGAGTTTCCAGTATTATTTATTTGGGACAGGTATAAATAGAATATTTACTCAGAAAAGCCTGTGTCAGACAAAAATATGTTCAAAGCACATAAAATTTGACAAGATGTGTGATTTTCTATGCACATACACATATATATTATTGTTTTTTCAATACTTAAAACCAAGCCCACTCCCTGCAGAAGGGAAGTGGGAACTACGCAACACCCTCATCTTAGATCTTCTCTATGTTCTTTTCAGCTTCTCTTCTACTCTTCTTGTCCTACCAAAATTTTATTCTTCTCCAACAATTCAGCAGATGAGCAGTGGAAAGGAGTTTGTTGTGCATCTGCATGTAGAATCAGAAGAGAGATCACCTCTTATATGCAGTCTGTGGTAGTGGACACTGGTATTTAAGAGTATTATGTAGTAATACCAGGAAGCTACAGTTTTTGAACTCTCCAAAACTATAATCAGTGAACTAGATTAGTATTTGGACACCATCTGCCCCATCTCTGACACTGTGAGGCTATGGAGGAAACAAGGGGAATGGTTTTTATTTGTTATGCCTTTTGACACAATGTCTAATACTGCAATAACAAGTCCTAAATCTTACCCATAACCAACGGGGACACCTTTGTAAACTGCTCAGAATTTTGCTCTCTAATGATTTGGTTGACACAAAGCCACTTATGGTTCTTGACTTGAGTTTTGTCTCTTCCAGTGAGCCAAGGCTTTGACTGCCCATCTACCAGTCAAAGCTGAAGCAAGGACTACCCCAGCAGGACTGAAATAGTTACCTGAATAATGCTATTTGTATTCATAATACTTAACTCTCGAGTCACAAAAAAACCCCACTTGTCAGTACTGCAGATAAGAACCAAAAACTACAACTGTTTTCTTTCTAATAACCAAATCTAACAAGAAAATTCAACTGAGCTTCTGTAACTTGCAGAAAAAAAAGCAGCTTTTAGAATACACACGTTAAAAAAAAACCAAAACAAACTTTGACCTATTAAAGTTACCTTCCAACATATTCCTTATATCTTTGTCATGAGTAACTTCTTTTGCAGTCTCTCCACTGCCATTAACAATAGAAGGATCAGCATTATGCTGCAAGAGTAACATCACCACCTCCTGAAAAACAATTTGAAAAACACTGCTTATCTGTCTGTGTAACTGCAAGGCCACAATCAGGCTTTCCCGCCATTGACATCCTGTAAGATGAGCTTTGTAACCAACGGCTTCTCACCACTGCTGGTTTCTTATGAAAACAGGAAGGGATGTTTTAGAGAGATTGAAGAGTGAGACTGACTGCAACCTTTTCTTTCCCATCAGTCAGGCTGAAGGAACTACCAGGAGGTACAGCTGAACAGACTGACCCTGAAAAGCTGGTGTACCTGGTGTAAATGCTGAATTTGACATGTAAAAACTGTACAATTGGCTCTTCTGACCAGAAAGTAAGTAGTCACTCCTTCTGAAGGGCCAAGATGTTACCCACAGAGGTAGTACTAGTTTTGGAATGATGGTAGCATGGCGGGGGGGGGGGGAACAAAAAACGGCT
>VYXD01014413.1:453400-466377 GCA_013397195.1 Hylia prasina | reverse complement strand
TCTAATTAACTATGAAGAAACAGCAATTCCAGACACCAAATAGGCCTGTGTGTTGTAATTAAGTGATTTCTTTTCCCTCCAGAAGCAACTAAGATTAAAACAATGTGGTTTCTCTCTGTGGCTTTTTTTTTTTTGGACAGTTATACAAGCTAGGCAATGTGCCTAATCCTTCTGAACAAGCTGTACCAAAACAGACAATAAGTCATTTTTAGACGCTGTAAAAACATGTCTTTGAAGTGATCTTATTGCTAGTGCTTTCTTAATAATCCTACAAGCAAGGCTTAAAAAAGCCACCATACTTTACCTTACGCCCTGTGAAAGCTGCACGATGGAGTGGAGTGTCCCCCATGTCATTCAGCACGTTCACATCTGCACCAGCCTAAACAGCAAGACCAAAAGACATCTGATGTGCTTCCAACAAAAACTACATGGCTATTCCCTCTGACTGGAGGGGAGGGGGAGACAGGACACTAATGCAGACCTCGTGGCAAATCAGATCAAAACTGTAACACAATTATCCTGGAAACAAGGATAAAGTATGGATCTAAGATTCACAGCCAACAGTCTCTCAATTGCTTTGAAAAGGAAAAGCCCCCTGCATTCTTCCAGGCACACTTTTAAGAAGAGATTAGGGAAAGTAAATTTAATACAAGGGGTCGGGGCAGTTGTTGCCTTGGCTTTTGTTTGGCTTGGGTTGTTTGGGGTTTTGTAGGTCTTCCTGTTGATTCTCCCATCCTTTTATCACACCTCTCTCCATTCCATACCTTTTATCTGAAAGGAGTGTTTGCCACACTGCACAGGCACTCTTCCAAGAAAGCAATGATCCTTCTTTCATTAAGTGTTTCTTCTACACCACTCTACCTAACCTCTCAAAGGGTCAAAGAAAGGGCAGGGCATACTTAACTTCATTACATATGTTTAGATCACATGATTTAGCCAGGTCATTGCTGCCTGCCTAAAGTTAACTGATGAACCTGAGTAGTTCCAGAGCTCTGTTTCTGATAATGCCTCCTTCACTTGCTCCTGGCACAAGTACACAGACACACTTACACATGCCTAGTTTTCAGAAGTGCACAGCTTCACTTATTTCTCACCTTGTTCTTTAAATAATAGCCTTTCAAGAGCCCTATTAAAGGAACTAAAAGTAGAAAGTCACATATACTCTTCCAACTCCTGAAGTTGGATGCTTGATAAATGCATTAAGTGATAAAACTTTACTTTTTGCTTTAAGTAGCCCATTTGAATTGAACATGGCATTATTTACTGAGCAAGTGTGTAGGCTAGAAAACAATTTCTCAAAGAAATGTCAAATTTGGATTATGCTGGCAGCTTATATTCTTAATGAAATTCAGGTTTAGATTAGCTTTGCACTTAAGCCTGTTTATCACACTCCTGCCATCCAGCAAAATCTTTCAAATAAGAAACCTTAATTTAATATAGTTAAGGTTGGTTGAAGCTACCCTGAGAGCAAAAAAAAAAATTCAGTCAGAAGCCTTAAAACAAATTCAGTCACTGCATTTGCAGTTATGCAAATACAAACACATCAGTTTTGATAACAGAAGTCCATCGTTTCAAAATTCATCACACAGTTCATTGTTTCAAGGGCATTAGAAAGAAATAATGAATCAAACTATGTTAGCCTGTGCCTGAAAGAAACACATACAAGCTACTTCACACATAATTCTGTGCATACTTCTATGCACAATATAGAATTAGATAATGCAGTTTTTTCCACATTTGAGACACTGTAGCCTTTTCTACAGCTCAATAACTGAAACTGCCTAAACTTAAGTACTTCATTTACTACAATAAACTAATCTGTTGAAGTAATTGCATTACTAGTATCACATGCTGTCTTATTATATACAGATGCCCACTAAGCCTCAAAGAAACCTGAACTTTCAAGAGTGCATACCTATACACTGCATGTCTTTAGTTCCTACATCCAAGAGAAAACCAGCTAAGTACCAATAACTGTAAAAATTGCTCAGAGTAAGGGCTGTATGCTACTGTATACGCTTCCACTGTCACTATGTTGGGGCCTTCTAAACCAGGCCTATCTTAAGGTCACAACAATCAGTCATGTCTATGTTACATGTAGATAAACTGTACCAGTGCCTCTGCTTCTCTGCAAAGCCTCCTTCCTTCTATCACACCAACCTGAACACTAACTGCTTCTAGCCTTACAGAGAGGAAAATAGAAACATACCTTCAGCAAATCCTCTACCACAACAGCATGTCCAAAGTAGCAAGCAAGGTGAAGAGGTGTCCAACCCATATTAGACTTAGTTCTGCCTAGAGGACAAAGCAGGTAAATTAAGTTTGGGTCACATGGTACAAAAGAGATATTGTTGTGTGCTTGGAGGTTGTCATGGATGACCATTCTTCACAGTAGCAGAGGAACAAGGAGGCTGGAAATACTAATACTACTCATATTATTTAAATTACTAAATCAGGAGGCAGTTTGAGAAAGCTGGATTCAAATCTAAAAAAACAAACNAAAAAAACCCCAAACCAAACTAATAAACCCCACAAAATCAACCCCAAAAACTGAAACAAAAAACCCCACAACCTTCTGAAAGGGAAAAGTCATGGTGCCTGACTGAGACTAAAACTTTTCTTTGCATGTAACACCTTTCAATCCTACCAAGAAGCTTCAGCTACTTTATTCTTCATACACTATGAAAATGGCCCATGCAAGCACATTTTTCTCATTTATCAAAAACCTCTTTGGTCTACACAAATCAGAGGTAAGACAACCCCTTTTTCAAACAAAGGGTTCAAAGTAAAATAGGTGGAATTTTGAGGCTTTTTGTCATCGGTTTTTTTGTTGCCTTGTGCTTTACTCAGTTTTAATAAAGACACCCACACTAAGTAATGTGCTTTGAAATTTTTATGCACAGTACAACTCACGTATCACCTACAGCTTCAAGTTGCAGAATGATAAAGCACTGACAGAAAGCAGGCACAGAAATGACCGTGCAAAAGAAAATACGATTTATGCTTTAAAAAGCATTTAAAACATGACCTGGAGAACTGGTTGTATAAAATTCAACAACTCTCCTACAATCATTCATTTAAGAGCAAAATATTAAAGCATTAGAGATTACTTTCCAACTGTAACACTCAACTCTATTAAGCAAAGGCAATTTGTGCTTTATCTTTACTAAGCAACAGACCCACAGCATTACAGTGTCACCTAAAAGCTATCATTTGTATTTGGAAGAAAAATGAAAATAAGGCAGTAGAAATTGTTTTGAAATCACTGCCGCCATTAAGTTTTCCCCTGTCATATAACCTCAAGTACTGAGGCATAAAACATGCACAACATAAGTTTGCCCTGAGGAAACAAGGCACAAGCACAAGGAAAATAAACTGTTCATCTTGAAAGTTCATCATCTTTTCTGTTCTCATATTAAAAATTAACATTATAATGTGGTTCAGAGCTGAAATATTTTCCCATTTCTTATAACTGTTTCCAGCTAAATTTCCTGGCCTTTATTGACAATTTCTTTTGTATTTTGATTCTCTTTCTTCTCAACTCCTGTTGTTTCCAACCCCAAATTTAGATCTTTCCCTCATTACAGTCTAGCCTACAACAGAGCTCCTACCCTATGTCACTGATGGGCCAAAGTATCACAGAAGACAAACACTGTGTGGATCACTAACTCTGGGGCTATTTGTGTTGGGAGAACATACTAAAGGGACTTCACTCATCCCTCAGTCCACTAGGGAATAAGGTTAATTCAAAGAATACAAAAGAGATCTGAGGTGCACTGAATTAATACAATTAGCCCAGAACAGTCATTAGTTAACAGCACTGACAAGATGGTGTTGCTGCCAAGGAATTCAGTCATGAAAAAAATAACCAGGAACCTGTCCAAATTTGTAGTTCTTACTGTGTAAAGTAAGAACAGGCCCTTGTTCTGCATCCACTCTGAATATTTGCACTTCTGATGTTAGCTGACCATTTATTTCTCAAGCTTTTGAGGTGTTACTTTTCTTCAAAGTGACAAGTGTTTGTACTTCTTTATTATTATTTTAAACCATGACACCACTACACTAGGGAGAATGCAAGGGTAGGAAAGGAGAGATAATGTAATTCCAACAAAAAACATAATTCCTCTCCCTCTTACACACAACTCTTTGCTTTAATGCCAGTCAACCCTAAGTCTCAAGTGTTACCATTTGTGTAGAGAATGGAGACAAAGTAGGCAGTCATTTTCCAGCTGTGGGCTGCTGGGCCACTGTGCAGTCATTCAAATGTGTATTTTGCCATAACACACTACTGACCATTAACCTTACTTTACAGATTTTTTACTTTGCAGATTCCTTGTATTGAAGGAGAATCAGCCAACAAGAGATGGCCTTAGAAAACATGATTATTTTGGATGAAACCTGGGTTTGGTTCTGTTTAATGTGGATACCTTCTTTCCAAACCTGTGAACTGAGGAACGCAAAAAGAGAAGTTCAGATAATTTGGCTGGATTTTCCTCAAGCAAATCCTATTTATCTGCAAGCACTGACTGGGTAGAATACAGTCACAACTGAGCAAGTACAGGAAGCCTGAATTTATTTTCTCTTCCTTCACTTTGCCTGAAATTGTGATGTTTAGGATCACTGTTGTCAGACTTGACACTTATGAATACACAGCACACACAGCCTCAGACGTAGCTCCCCTCTGAAAAGACAAGGAGAAGATGTTGAAGACAGGCTTTGACACCCAGGCACATCAACTTATGGGACTTACGGCTACCAAGACACATCCTGCAGGAAGTTTACACCACCTCCAGTACAGCCTCCCGCCTGCTTCAGAAACACTTTATTCCCAACCAAGTGGCACTGCTGCGTCAGATGCAAATCCTGTAGGAACTGCTACAGCACTGAAGACATTCCCCATACCCTGACTACTTTCTATTATTCATGGTAATGACAGAAGCACAAGAAGCTGTCAGGAAGAGAAGAAGATGAAGGGTGGCAAAAAGACAATTACAGTCTACAGTGTGTACTTTAGTTAATCATCAGGCTGTTATGCAATTACTATCTGGTGGTACCCAACAGATTAGAACTTGTAGCAAGACATGGTTTGGCTCGTGAGGAGGCAGAATGGCAGGGCCAGTTATACAGCAGAGGCTGTTTGGCTGAATTTGTCCTAGACTGTTTCCAATGGAACACTCTACGGGAGCAAAGTGAAACAAGTCAGTCTCTGAAAAGTGACTGTGGAAGAATAGAGATTTAACTTTGAAGTTTCACACAACTAGAGCAGGTCCCCTAGATAACACTAATTACATTTCTGTGTCCTCTAACATTTAGAAGAACTGAAACTTCAAAAATCAGAGATTTCACGGTGAACAAAATCCATATTTGGAACTACTTTTGGTTAAATATAATATCACAAGCACATTCCCTCTAGCTTCCTACACCTTCCATTAGCAAGCAAGTATTAACTAGCTGACATGTACTGCTAAATTAGAAAAACAGCTAAGCACCATCTTTCACCTCATTACCTGAGTCTCTTCTATGCTGCAGATTTTCTGACCAGACACCCATTTGCTTGATATAATAGATGGCAGATTATATCACTTCATTATGCTTTCCTGACTTCAGATTATGTGTAAGAACTCAGAGACACTCTACAAACTCTTCTAAGCACAGGAGAATTCAGGTACTTATTTATGGGCACTGTTGCATGAATGTTAAGGTACTTTAATTCCAATTGTTTAGGCACTACACATATCTTGAATATTTACCAAGGATATACTTCTGAGGGTGGAGGACTTCAGCTTCATCAAGGTATGTTTGATTCCCCTTTGAATTATGAACTAGCTCCACAAAGATGAAACAGCAAGAGCCTGGGTTTCACAACTTGGTTTTCTGAGGTGAGTACACTAACCATTGAGAAAACATGAACACAGCTGAGTAGTCAAACAAAACAAGAAGTAAGCTGGTGATTAAGAATGAGACTTGGGAAAGGGATAGAGCTTGTTCAGGTAACAGGAAACCCTGCCCTTTAGGGCAAGGTGTTCCTTTCTGTTATGACTGAGAGGAAGCACAGTTGATTTCTCCCCTCTCCCTCTGTAGCACTTTTTTATCAGTGCTGCTAAACAGTCACATGCCGAACAATGGACTACCAGCCTGGGTAGAAAGAGTGGGATTCACATCCACATCTTGGAAGCAACCAGAAACACACTGATGTAAATAAAGAGAAATATAAAGCTACTGAAATAAGAAAGAAGAAAGGTAGTCTGCAATTTCTAGCAAGCTTGCAAATCTAGTCCCAGTTTGAAGTTTTAATGCACAGCAAGCAAGTTGCTGAGCCACACCTATGTTAGCTGCACGTGACTACAACTTCAGTGATGGTCAAAGACTCAGACATAGATGAAGAGGAATTTTAGTTTCTTTTCCCAAGTAACCTAATATTCTACCAGAAGTAAGAAGTATACATTTGTCCCAAACATTTTTGCAAGCACCAAGAAATGTAACGCTTCTACTCTGTGATAACAAAATGTGGGCTTAAAAAAAAACCCCACAAATATAAAAAACCCTTACACTGAGCAGAGCATAAATGATTAACCTGATCTAATCTTCCCTGCAGCTCTGATGAAAGCTATTTACCTCCCTGAATAATCCCCCAGCACTAAAATCTGTTTTGTTTAGTATTCTAAAGCTTCAAAGTTGGCATAAGCATGAATACAGGCAAAAAGAGGTACTGATTCTGTGTCTTGTTGACACTTCTAGTGTCTATGAATTACGCTGAGTTTTTCTGTACACTGCAACTATTCATACTCTATTATCTCTTCCGTATGAAAATATGCCCTTAAGTCACAGTCTAAAAGCTGTTTAAGTAGGTTTTATTACTCTACTGACCACTCCAAAGAAAGCAAGATTATACTATCACTATCAGTTTCACTACACATGACTTCAACAGCAAGATTACAAACATTTGAGGAAGGCTACTAACCTTTACAGTTGATATCAAAGCTTATTTCCCCTTTGTCCAAGGTATCCAACAGCCGTTTAACTTCTTCAGCATTTCCATTTCTAGCATCATGCAGAAGCTGCTGTTCTGCTTCTGTAGTCATCTCTAATAAAACCTATGAAAGAAGAGATCTTACAATCAGTTATAGTGCTGTAAGTTATGGCTTAAAATTGCATCACTTTTTGCTGTTATTTAATACTAACCCTTATGAGAAAGATAACTATTCTCTCTGTGGAACACACTTCATGCACAAGCTGTTGCAACAGTCCAGCACTCAGGCTACTAAGAAGCATTAAAATTCCTCATACAAAGCAGTTAAATAACCAAATACCCGTGTTTTCTTGATTCTCTGTTTTCTAAGTTCTAAGGGTGGCTTGGGAGTTGAAACTCTATGCCACAAACAAGGCAAGCTTTGCTGCAAGCATATCCAGTAAACATTTCCTTTTTCCTTACAAGGCTTTCACCCTTATGCCTTAAGGTTTCCAAAGGCAACAGGAATGAAAAAAAAAAACCCAAAACCAACCCTAACTATGTACATCCATTAACCCAAGTATTACCTGAGAATTAGTTGACAGTTATTTTGGCTCCCAACCCTGGGCAACAGAATTTGCGTGGAGATGTCAGATACCCATCAGTGATTAGTACTATCATCTCTTGAACCTGCATATCTGAGGCCCTGCAACCTCATCTTGAAGGGGAATCAGGGACTTTGACAACTTTGTAGATTTGATCTTATCTTACAGAAATACAATAGTACAATATAAGGAAGTTAACACACAACTGTAAAAGATCACTAATTCTAATCCTACCATTGCTGTTGAACAGCAATGGAAAAACAACGGTATTTACATCTTTCAAAGAAGGGAGAAAACAAAACCTTTTAACGTAACTATTTTACAGCTCCCTACTAGATGGGGAGCCTTAGACCTTTGGGCAAGCAATGCTGCTACTTACCAGCTCTGTTGAAGAACACAGTTACTAAGTGATGATTCTTAACCAATCTTTTCCCACAAGAAATCACAATCTGAAGTTGGTTTGCCTTTTTTTTTAATAATGCTATTACAACAACTACCAACTGTATGAAGTTTAACAAGCACAATTGCTGAACCCTGCATCTGGGACAGGGCAACCCTAGATGTGTGTATAGACTGGGAAGTGATATGGTGGAGAGCAGCAGTACAGAAATGGACTTGGGGGTGGATCCTGGTCAATGGCAAGTTGAACACGAGTCAGCAGTGCCCTTGCAGCCAGGAGGGCATCAGGCAAGGGAGGGGATTGTCCTGCTCTGCACTGGAGCAGCCCCACCTTGAGTCCTGGGCACAGTTTTGGGCACCACAATATTAAAAAGGCATTAAGCTATTAAAGAATGTCCAAAGGAGAGCAATGAAGATGCTGAAATATCTGGAGGGGAAGCTTTATGAAGGGAGGCTGAGGTCATTTGGTTTGCTCAGCGTGGAGAAGAGGAGACTGAAGGGAGACCTCACTGCAGTCTTCCACATTCTTGTGGGGGAAAGCAGAGGGGCAGGTACCAATCTCTTCACTCTTGTAACCAGTGACAGGACTTGAGGAAAAAGCATGAAGCTGAATCAGGGGAGATTTAGGTTGGGTATCAAGAAAAGGTTTTTCACCCAGAAGGTGGTTGAGCACTGGAATAGACTCCCCAGAAAAGCAGACACAACACCAAAGCTGACAGAGTTCAAGAAGGGTTTGGACAATGCTCAAAGGCACTTGGTGTGATTCAGGGGGCATCCTGCATAGCACCAGGACTTGGACTCGATGATCCTGATGGGTCCCATCCAGCTCAGCTTATTCTATGATTCAACTAGACCTAGATACAGCATTGCCCTACTTAAATACAGTGCTTTTAAGTTGTGTCAAGAAACTATGTTAAAAACAGCTTCAAAAGACTGTGCTGCTATAGACAATTTATTGCTGTTGATACTTTAGGAAAACAAGAGACTCTGTCCAAATTGAGTATCTCCAGTTTATGTTCACCTGACACATTAAGTTCACCAGGTCCTGCAGTCAGCTAATGATTACTGGCCTCACACAGTTCTACTGGCAGAGGTTTTCCTATACTAGCAGAGGTTTTGATTGGTCCCATGAATTGTTTACATTCTGCTGTTCTGGACAGGCAGCTCGACTGCACCACACATATTCACAGCTTAAATAGATGCAGGGAGCTCTTCGACTATGGTAAGATAAGAAGCCACTCCACAAGAAAATAGGCAGTGAGAACACTGGGTAAGGAACAAAAAAGCATGTAATAGTGGCAGATCCTGCAATATTCAAGACTGAGGCAGAAATTAGAACAGGACAGACTGCCAAAGAGCTAACAATAAAGCAAAGAAAGGTTTCTCTCAACCTTCTCCTCAATCAGTAAAGCAGAGAGAGAATCTGTTTTCAAAGAATTTGACAAAGACTAAGCAAGCCCTTTCTAGCATATTTCATAAGAACAGACTGGATCAGTCACCTGCAATCTACCACAGACCCAGCATATAAATGCCTTCTCCAGAAGCAGTTAGGCAGCACTCTTGCTCATGCATGCTTTTCAGTTCTACCAGAAAACAAAACAGTGCTAGTTCTTCTAGCAGTCCTTCAAGCCCTGAAGCTACTTTCTTCTTTAAACAGGAGTCTATCCACTTGTGGAGGCAACACAGCACAGTTTATTGTTACTGGGGCAGGTATAATTTTCCTCAGTGAATCAGTTCTAGCAGTGTCCAGAGAATGACCAAAATCATGTATGTTAATGTATTACCAGCCTGTAATACTGTCTCTGAAGCTGAGTGATACAGTTTCAGTGGGACGCAGAACGCAGCACTAAGAATCACACAAACCAGAGATAGCAGGACAGTTAGATTCATTTTGCTGGCTTAGCCATCATTGGGGGGCGGGAGGAAGAAAAAAAGCAAAGCTCATCGTTCATTTTCACCCCCTCCCACACAGTATTGCTTTAGCCATGTCTCAGATGAGAAACATGCTCCTATCATTACCCTGTATCATTTGTCAACATCCCACATACTGAGCAGGTACAAATAGCAATGCACTTTCAACGCATCAACAACCTGCTGTTTCCATTCGATATTGACAAGAAGGAAAAAAAGAAAGAAACCAAGAATGTTTGGGAAAGAAACCAAGATGCTGATTCAAATAAACAACTCTTGTATGCAGCAAGGCCTGTTATGTACATGAGCAGAATCTTAAACAGCTCAAGATACACAGAAAGTTCAATCACTATATGAAATTACTTGCATAGTTTTTCTACCACTGAATAGTTTTAAGGTTAAAATCACTGATTTGTTTGTACTCTTACAGCAAACATTAGCTATAGAGTAACGCATAGTTACATGGTATGTCTGCTTCACTGGTTTAGTCCCCAGAGACCTTGCTGTTCAGGCCAAGCTTCCAATTTCAAATACACTTTGTAAGCCTGAAGCATGCAATGATGCAGAAGAATTACTGTCTGGCAATTAATCACAGAAGGATTACTCACGTGAAAGTGTTTCTACAATTGGGGCTGGAAAGTGAATCTGCATGCAGTTACCCATGAGACAAATGAAAAAGAACATACAGTTTCAGCTAATGAGCTAAATGGCATGCCTAAATAAAGCTGGCAGTAAAGAGACTCTTAACAGAACCGTTTATACTCTTGTAAATACCATTTTAAGCAATAGGATTTGCTCTACAACCGAGAGGAGAAACCACCAATAGAAATTTGAGTGACAAGTTTAGAGTATGGAAACAAATCAATACACAGGCACTCAAGTGGCGTGCACTTGCAGTTGTACTTTGTACACCCATACTTCTGCACAGACAGGAGCTTATTTGATCCCAAAACCCACCACGAAGATCTCCAAAATCCTCACCCATCAGTTTTGAGGCACCAAGCCAGGCCATCAGCACTGAGGGAGAAACTTAATAGTTTAGTTTGGAGTTATTAGTCTTAAGACACTACTAGCAGGTTCATCTATATGGATGGCGCTGCCTCTATGCAAATCTACTAGCCACTTAAAAGAAAACACATCTTTCAGTCAGCTGTGCTGCCATCATTACCTTATTCCATTAATCAGCTGATACAGGTAAATCACCTTTCATGGCCCCTATTTATGCCTTGTGCCCTTGAAAGGCTTGCATGGCAGTCTCCACAGTCACTGGTGCATCATGACACACCACCACAGAACATTATTTAGCATCTCCTCTGCAGCTGAGATGTGAGTGCAAGGCACTTCTGTTGAACTTATTAGGACTACCACAGCAGTACTTGACTGCTAATTGAATCTTATCCTTTAAGCAGGTATAAAAAATAGCATTGAGATGCTCCGCTTTTATCTTCTTCTATGAGACCTATGCTAGACTGATCCTGTCATGCTACTACAGGGTCTGTCTTCACACAGGGGTTGTTTCCAACAGAGAGAGCACAGGTTAGCATTCTGCCTGCACACCTGCTTTAGGGAGTTTTGCAGAATACTTCAACACAAAAGGCCACCTACTACCTATATACAAACTATCAACTTTACCCAACTGCTAGGACAAAGCAAGCAAAAAAAAAGCTGCTGTTCTCAAAGTCATCTATGAAGATCCAAAGTGCCAATCCTGACTAGAAGGCAGCCCTACTGGTAAGACCCACTTGCTTTTGCTTTGATTTCTTCTGCTGCTGAATCCTCTAGCCATGTACACAGCCCAGAACAATGACAATACACACTAAGCAGAATATGAGTGGGTTTCACTCATACACAGCTAGAAAAGCAGGAGAAGCAGTACTAGCACTGGCCAACTTACTATTAAGGCTCTAAGGTAGCAGCCACAGGTTGCAAAGGAAGTTTGCTCCTCATGACAAACAGTAAGGCTGCCAAAAAGCACAACATTGTCTACTATGTCAATAGATCTTCCTCTAGCAATTAGGAAAATTAGATTCCTGTAGGAAGGGCTGACACCCGCTCAGGAAGATTTCTTACGTGTCCCAGCACGCACACATTATGATGTGATGCTTGCAAAGAAGGCGGACAAAATGCACCAAACCACACAAACAGACAGAACCTGTCCACAAACCCGCACAGCACACTGTACTGACAGGAGCTGCTCCAAGAAGAAAGAGTGGCTGTACTAGAAGAGTGATGTTATCTCAAAGCAGTTGTTTCAGTCTTCGGGTTGTAGAAGTTAGAAGCTGGTCATGCTTCTATGACACAGTCTTCCTGTGAAAGCAGCACGTCTCTGAAATCGAGATACTGTTTGTTTAATAGCAATTAACACATCTGCAATAATACATCTATTCAGCACCACTCCCAAGGCAACACTACTTAAACTAATCCTCGTCCTTGGTCATCTCCTGGCTGTTTTCCACACGTATTTTATTTCTGCTACATCAAAGACTTTCTTTCAGCCCAGGCGCTCCGAATAAGCTTACCCACAGCTCGTGCGAGATCTCACCCGGATCAGCAGGCACGCACAGTCTCAAGCAGAACTTCAGCAGAACGGCCGGACTTCCCTACGCCCGCCTGGAATCGAGCAGCTCGTTCCGGTCCCGGTAATTAAACACCTTTTAAGGTGAGTCAGGCTCACGCGTCGCAGCCGCTGCGCTCCGTGCCTGCGGGGAAAGGTGCGCTCAGAGAGAGGTGCGGGCACCGGCCAGCGCCGCGCCTGTTCCAGGGAGGGGAACAGCGGGAAGAGGAGGAAGGGACACCCACGCACAGCAGCAAGCGAGGACACCGCTTCCCAAGGGCCAGAGACCACCCCGGCCCCCGCCTCCAAGGCCGCCTGTGCTTCGTGCCTCGAGCCGAGCCTGGCTTGGGGCCGGTCCCCTCAGCCTGCACAACGGACTCCTGAGGGGGACCGGCGACACCCCGCCCCCGAACACGCTCCCGGCGGCTGCGGGGGAGAGGCGGCCACGGCAGCAACAAAGCCAGCGCCGCCGCGGGAGGGCGGTGCATCCCCTGCCGGCCCCGCGTCCCCGCCGCGGAAGGAAACCCGCCCCGGGCGGGCGGGCGGGCTGACTGCCGGC
>VYXD01014413.1:291399-453386 GCA_013397195.1 Hylia prasina | reverse complement strand
AGGGAGGGGTGAAGCAAGGTCTGGCAGAGAGCGCTGCGTCCGGCCCCCCCGCCCTCCGAAAGAAACGGGCCCGCACCGGGCGCAGCTGGCGGCAGCCGCTCTTCCCAGGGAGGGACAGTGACCCACCCTGCGACCCCGGGGCTGCCCCGCAGGTACTGCCCTGTGCCCGCTGCGGTTTGGTGTCGCAATCGTTTCAGTGGTGCCCAGCGACAGGACAAGGAGCGATGGCCATAAACTAAAACACGCGAAGTTCCACCTTAACATGAGGAAGAACTTTACGTTGACGCGTCTGAGCACTTGAACAGGTGCCCAGGGAGGTCATGAAGTCTTCCTCTGGAGACGTTCCAAACTCACCTGGACGCGTCCCTGCGCTGGATGACCCAGACTTGGCAGGGGGTTGGACCGGGTGGTCTCCAGAGGTCCCTTCCAACCCTAACTATCCTGTGAGCGGGCTGCGGGTGCGCGGCCTTGGCTCCGCGCTGCCCGGGGAGCGCCCGCGGCAGGGGCGGGACGAGGCGGGGACGCAGACACGGACAGGTGTTCGGAGAGATGGGGGTGTAACCCGGCCTCAAAAAAGACTGTAACACTACGAGAATGGTGCATCGACAGAGGAGAAAACAGGGTCTTTTTGGAAATCGTTTTGGCACCATATACAACCGTGGTGCAGGTGAAAGAAAATTGTCAATACACACACTGCTTCTAAAAACAACGCAGCCAAAAGCAACTTAAAAGAGAAATTAGGTGCTACCAGGGACAAAAAGTAAAGTACTCGCCTTTTTCAAGGCCCTTTGGTCCACTGCTCTTTTCCCTCTGTTTGTCCTACCCTTATTTATTCTCCACTACACCTTTCACCTGAAGAGTTGTCACCTTGCTTTTCTGCCTTTAGCACGAGAGGGGTTTTGCATTTTGAAAACTCCCACAGTGCCTCTGAAATCCTGCAATAATTTATTAAGGGAGGAGAGAAGCTTTGCAGTGTTGTGGGATGACCAAGTCTGTGTCATATGCAGAAGGGGCACCAAAAAGGCAGGGCAGGAGCCACGGGTGCCATGACAAACTATGACAAAAGATTAGGATGAAACTTCTGTTCCAAAAGTGGGCAGGCTTAAACCTGAACAATTCTTGTGAAACTCTTCAGGCATAAATAATGATGCAAGCTTCATTTTTCTGTATGTCTATAGCTACATGTATTTTTAATCTCTGAAGAAAGACATGGCAAAAAGAAGAAAAGGAACCATCCACACCTGCAGATAACACAAATGTATCATGTTTGAACTTCTGCTGCCTTTTGTTACTTTTAATTAATTTATTTTACTTAAGACATCTGCTTCCAGGGATGCTTTAGTAATAATTATGTAACACTTGAGAGGCTTCAGGGAAGGATCACATTGGCTTTCTTTTCTTAGGAGCAGGTCTTCAAATTGCTGCCCTTACTTTCAGAGCACTAGCTGTGTCATCCTCACATACCTTTTCCTTTATTTCTTCCTCTTGCTTCTGACTTTGAGGCATCTTTCACAATGCCATAAATGCTTTAAGCAGCCTCACAATAAAACCTTTTCCTATTTTGTATTTATTTTGCATGCATGAATACAAAATTAAAATATTTATGTTATTACCTCATATTTCTTACAAGTTTATAGTGAAATAGACATATTGTCACCCACCTAGTCTATAACCCATTGCAATGCAACACAGAGTTTACAGTTCAGTTTCACCCTTCAGTCAGTCAGTGCAGAGTTGTTCTCTGAATGAGTAAGAAAGGCCTGAAAACAAATAACTTAATAAATTAAATATTTTTAAAAGACAGAATAAAGACCGACGGAGATAGTAAGTAAATCAGAAGCCATGATGTCCACATTCCTGCAGCACTGGATTGACCCTGGATGGACTTCTCCCCTGGCAGGCTGCACAGATCACATCTCTGGAGAAAGCCTCCTCCTTGGTTGCAGTATTTTAGTTTTCTTACAAGAAAACAGCTATTCATAAAGGATGTTCACAAGAGAGGTTTACTCCTTGTAGGAGACTAGATAAGGGCAAGGCCAAGCAGGTGCTATTATTGTGTGCGCTCTGTGCCAAGGAGCTGGTGAAGTTGATCCTGCTTCCAAGGCTTTTGTGCACCACAACCCAGGCCTGGAGGCAGCAGGGCACAGACCTGGGCCTGCTCCGGTTAACTGTACCACGAATCACCGACTCCTGAATGTACAGGGATCTCCTGGCCAGGATCACTACACTTCCTGTCCTTCCATCTTCTTCAAAGGGTGTCTGTTTTTCACCTGTGTTTTGCCTCCTTGCACATCCCAAGTAATAATGACCCAGTGCATTATGTGAGGAAATGAGAAAGAGAGTGTTGCTGATACCAAGGCTTTGTTCTCTTTTCTCTGTTTTGTTTGTTTGGTTGGTTCTGTTTTTGTTTTGTTTTGATTTGGTTTTGTTTGTTTGTTTTTTCCAAATTACCTGCTGAAATTAGTGATTCAGAAAGCATGAAACATGTCCCATATTAGGGCTGAACACACTGGCAAACAGCCTTGCACAGAACTCACTGAACTGCTTTGTCTGTGATTTTCACAGTATAGTATTTTTGATATCCTCTCTGTGATGGGGCAACATTTATTTTACTGACACTTTGTGTTCTTCCTCTTCAGACTAGAGCATGCTGGTCAAATTTGAGATATATGACTGGGCATTGGAGTGCACACACAGAAATGAGAAGTGGAAATAATAAATGATACATGACAAGTTGTATGTTTGTTTTCACACAGTAACATGTTATATGACTGTGTTTGTTACCTCACCAGCAGTCCTAAAAATTTGTTCCTTAGCAGCTTTCTTGCAGCCTTCTTCCTTCAAGCTCTTCTTGAGGAAACTACTCCTCAACTCTGAAAAGCAGTGCACCAAGCATGGGTCCTTGCCATATTTCCATACAGATTTTATTTACTAGGCTGGCAAAACACAGACACAAGAGAATTAATTAATATGCTGACACTCTCCGATGTGATTCTTGTGGATCTCTCTGGATTACCATGAGCAGCTGCCAGTGAGTGATCAAAGCAAATGTTCATGTTCTGAACTGCCTGCAATAGGAATTCTTGCAGATGCTAGTCTCTTGCTGAAGTTTCTTTCATACTTTGCAGGCAATAACCATGTAATGCAGTGAATTTGTGGATGGTGTGAGTTGGAATGCCTCCTGAGCTGAGAAATGTTTTTTGCTCCTCAAAGCCACACTGAAACAAGCTCAGGTGGTTTCTTGAGGTAGCAGGGAAAAAAAATCCTATAACAGAAAAAAGTTCCTTTTAACAGTCCTGTTTTTTATCTGAATGCAGGTTAGCAGGAGAAAATGTGAGAATTCACTGCTGGTCCTCTTCTCTGAGGAGGCTCCTGAGAGCTAGTAGTTACTTCATAGAAAAGGTTTTGAATTTTTACAGAAGGCAATTGTACCCCACTATAGCCAGCACAAAAACTGGGTTGTGGCTAAATGAGAAGAAACATTTCTAACCAAGCTATTAAGTCACCTGTATATGTGCTTCTCCTTAGTCTTACCAGACATGTAGTTTTAGACCAAGAACTAGGCTTGTTTAATGCACTTTCTTGTTCTTGTGACTGAACCAGTTTGGTTTGGTTTTAGTTCCAAAATGAGAAATCAGCTGCATGTGGAGAGTTTATAAATGTTATAGCTAATTTATGTCAGTTTAGACCACAATCTAGCAAAATGCATCACTGTGGAACTGAAATCAGCTGAACTACTTTGTCCTCCAATGGATAAATGCTCATTATTGGATGGCCCAATTAAGATTTCCGTTACAGAATGAGATTTCTATTGAATGTGGAATGGAATTGGAGCACTAGAAAAAATGTAGTGTTTTCACTAAAAGTAACTATAGCAAAACGCTCTCCTTGAGCTATTCTTAAGACACTACTGGAATAGTCTCAGTAGAAGAAAATCCTGCCCAAAACCAGAGTCCAGAACTGAGGGGATTAATCATTAATACATGACATGACATGACATGACATTGTCCTTATTTCTTCTCAATCTTCCTTTCTTTGTATTCTAAAAGAGGAGTTGAAAATGCATCATGTTGTTTGAACTGTTGTATGCAAAATAAAGCAGGGTTATGGATATTTTTTACTCAAACTTTAATTCTTTTTGTATTTCTTAGTTCTGCGTTTTTCACTTATTTGTGATTCAGTGCTAATTGAATGAATATTATTTATATCTTGTTTAAGCTTTCATGCACTAGTATAGTATGTTCTAGTATCATGAGATTCCAGCTGCAGAATGGAAAGAACAATTACCCAATGTATTATCTTGCCCTGACAAGACAGAACAAAGAACTTGAATTCGAGGTAGCAATTTGGGCTGCTCCCTGACCTCAGGGTTTTCTTTGGCTTAATTGATTTGATTTGAGCTTTAAATGTCTTTCTGTTATCTGTGGTTCACAAGGACTGAACTGATGGACCAAGGTTAGACTTTGTAAGCATTTTAAATATCAAAGTTAATGCATTGCTGTGAAGAGTATCATTTTGGGAGATGCCTTCTCATAAAGAACAGTGAGGTGCAGTTATGTACTAAAAGAATACCCCAAATAGTTTAGTAAACTCCACTGTGCTGTTATCCTTTGTTTCAAAGCTGTGGATATGTATTTCGTATGTGCTTTAGTAGAATGTTTCAGACAGACAAAGACATTAATTATCTGGTAAATACTCCTGTGCGCCATATCAGTTCAGCTACCCTGTTATTAATTTAATAACTATAAACATGCTGGAGATTCATTAGCCACATTTATCTCCATTTCTATTTACTAAGACTTGTCACAAATATAAATGACAATGAAAGGAAATTAGCAAGTCCTCTGAAATCTCTCAGAGTTGTCTACAGTCCACACAGTTTTTGTGATTTTTTTCTCTGTGCCTCCTTATCTGGTGTAGTTTCTCCTGGCCCAATAGCAGATTACTAAAGTCTTTCATATCAATGCTTTTATATGACTTAGAGACAACAGTCATAAAAAATGGCAATAACATTTTTGAGCTATTTAATAACAAAAAATGTGTATAGTTATGTAAAGTCACTTGTTCAGCTAAGACAAAACTAGAAACTTACAAAGCACAAGCATCATAGAGAGATTGTTGTCAGAAAGGTTAGTCTTTTCATAGTTCTCTCTTTAGATTTATAAGGCAATTTAGTATTAGGATGGACAGATTGGCCTTTTCTAGGTCCTTATTAAAGCTTTCAGTGATGTTTTGGTAAGAAGGCAATTTTTTTAAACAATAAGCTCACTGTCTGTCTGCATTTCTTTCTCTAGCTCTTTTAAACTTAACTGGAATATGTGACTTTGATAAAACATGCAATTTTGTCATGTTCTGAGACAGGGCATATTCTTTTTATTATCTTTTCAAACATAATTAAACCAGTTCTGTTCATGACACTGAAGACAAAGATGGCCTTGGATTTGCTCTAACTCTGAAATAATTTCTGCAGAACTGCTGTGCAATCCATAGTTCTCCATCCAGAATACACAGAGTTGATAATACAGTGCTAGTTTTGTCTCTAATCAGTAGCATCACCCATCAGGTGGCGGGTTTTTTTAGTGGTTGGTTGTTTGTTTTGTTGTGGTTTTGTGGAGGTTTTTTTGTTTGTTTGGTTGGTTTTTTGTTTTTTGTTTGTTTGTTTGTTGGTTTGTTTGTTTGTTTGTTTTTAATGTGGGTTGTTAGTTTGTTTTAGTTTTTGTTTTGTCTGTTTTGCCTGTCCTGATTGTCACAATCATTCTGAACACTAATCCTGTTCTCCTGAACAGGTGCAAATTCTCTAAGCTTTCGAGAAAGGGAAAGCTTGAAGTTTACCTTGAATTCTTCCCAACTGTGTCAGTATAAAATCACACTGGAGGAAAACATAAACTACAAAAACTGCAAAAACGGTGAAACCCAGGCTTTGCTCGCAAGGAGACCTTTACTGATCAGTGTTGTCTCTAAAAGGGATGCCTTAAACTTCCCGAGGTTAAATAAAAGAAATGGATTTCTGGAACTGTAATGAAAACTGCTTGAAACACCTGTTATCCTTTTACATAATTGTTAAAGGAAGTTTTGTAGTTATGTTCATCCCGGGTGCCATAAACGCAAAGTGAAAACGGCTGCATCAGTAAAATCCTCAGTGATACAGAACTGCTTACACACTTTAGTTTAATAACAGCATATAGGGAATAAGGGAAAAGCATACAAGACGGATATCATGTAGGTTTTGTGGCAATGCGAGGCAGGAGAACACGGTCCGCCCGCTCCCTCCATCGCTCTGGCGGAAGGAAGGGCCCGCAGCGTCACCACCACGGCTGCGCACACGGCCTGGCGCCGGGCTGCTCCTGTGCTTTTCCCTCCGTCTCCTTCCCCTTCTCCTTCCCTTCCTCCTCCTTCCCTCGGGTCCGATGGCGGCGAGTGACACGGAAAGGGCCCAGCAGCAGGTGAGCGGGGGCGAGGGGGCTGCGGGGAAAGCGGTGACTTCAGGGGGCTCCTGGTGAGCCCGGGCCCCCTGAGCGGCTCCGTGCCCGCTTGTGGCACGCCTGCACCGCCGACCCACTTCAGGTGTTTCATTTCTTGGTAGAAGGCACTTCCCCGGTTTTTCTTTGTGGGAATTTGCCGAGTATCCTTCTCAGGAAGAGCTTAGTGCCGAGCCCTGGGGCTCTTTCCCCTGCCGGGGTCCCACCTAGCCAGGAGCAGCATCCGATTGGGAGCTGCAGGGAACGTATTGGTATCCGCTCCCTGTCACTTTGTCCACCTTGTCACTGCTGAGATGACAGGATTATCCACAGAAACTCAAAAGCTGTTGTGTATGAAAGAGACTTGAGCAAAGGTTACTTACAAAATCAAAGAATCAGTTAAGTTGGAAAATACCTCTGAGACCATCCAGGCCAACCTGTGACCGAGCACCATCGTGTCAACCAGACCAGGGCACGGAGTGTCACATCCAGTCTTTCCTTAAACACCTCTGGGCACAGTGACTCCACCACCTCGCTGGGCAGCCCATTCCGATGTCTAATCACCCCTTTTGTGAAGAAATTCGTCCTAATGTCCAATTTAAACCTCGCTTGGTGCGCCTAAAGTCCTGTGAATCAGGACTGGATTCCCATTACTTAAGGCCTTCCCGTGCAGTGAATCTTGTCACATCTGTCACTGAGTTGGAGAAGAGCAAGACTTTAGAAAGATGAAAAGATGATTGGCACACAAAGTTGTGTGGGTTTTATGGGGGGGTATTTACTTTTGCCTTTTTTCTCCTTTTTAGATTGATGAAATTGAAGCCCTTTCATCAATCTATGGTGATGATTGGTGTGTTGTTGATGAAGATGAAAAAATCTATTGCATTAAGATCAGTGACTGTCTGGATCAACCAAAATGGACCCTCTGTTTGCAGGTATAGTGGTGGTGAGAAATTCAGCACAAATTTTGCAGTTCGACTGATGCAGGTGAAACCCTTTAAATATGGTTTATTATCTACTCAGATGATTTAAAGCTTTTGGAGTGGAGTCTGTGATAAGACTTTTCAGTGACTGTTCCTGTAACACATTGGTGTGCTTGTGATATATTCAGTAGTGTATCCTAATTCCACACCTGACCAAAGCATTTCAATGTATTTCACCAAAGACTAATTTCTGAGATACTTTTACATCGACTTTGTGCTTTGGTGAATCTACTGCAGTTGCATCTAGATTTTCTTTCTGGAAAGTGTTGAGACAAAATGAAATTTTGATCAACTTGATTGATCCAACTCCTTACTTTATGTTTTCAGAACTGAAAGCAATAAGTTTACTTAGTGTAAGAAATATGGAAGTGTCTACTTAGGGAAGTGTGGTACCACTTATTTAGGTCCAGTAAGGATGTATGCAGCTTCTTTCAGGTTTTTTTCTGTACTTTATTTTGCTAAAGTGCTCCATAAAGCATAATTGTGTGCATTACTACTACTGGAATTTTAAATGCAGATATTCAGTTATTCTTGTAATTCTGTAACAACATAACTATTTTCTTCATTTGTAACACTAATTGTAGTCCTGGTGCTTGAGGTCAGAGTCCTTCAGTAAAGCGCATCTATCTGAGGGTAGTCCAATGAATGCGTATCCTGAATTTCTTTCAGGTGATTTTGCCACCAGGATATCCAACTGCAGAGCCACCTATTTATCAACTAAAGTAGGTGAAGTTTTCTTGCAAACATTTCTGTTTTGTGAATTGCCACTGTTAATTGTTTATCTGTAAGTGGAAGTTTAGTTAAAATACTCCTTGAATTAAAGTATACCAGTGATGGGGGATGTTTCCAGCAAGGATATTCTATTCTTTATCCTGCTTTCTCCAAGTTGTTAACAGCTGGAATCTTGATGGTTGGCAAAGTTATATTTTCAAAGTGTTCATCACATTTGTTTGGGAATGTTGGAAGCTGCATATAGCACAATTTTCATTGCATTTCTTTTCATTCTAGTGCCCCTTGGCTTCGAGGACAAGATTATACAGAACTAGCAAATAGCTTGGAAGAAATATATATGTAAGTTTAAGACTGGAACATAGTAAAAGGAGACAATGTATTTTCAGTTTCTATCTGTTCTACACTTGAATGATAAAACACAGGATGCGAAAACTTTTGGTTGTGTCTTACAGCATAAGTAGCATACCAGTTTTTCTTAAAAGCTAAGGGATAAGTTGGTTTTAAAAGAAGCACATGCAGGATCTATTAACTGGAATTGTGGGCTGTTTATTATCACATTTTTCAGCTAACAGCAAGGCATAATGAATGCATGAGAATAAACAGCATTTAGAAATACTCAAATTACATTTTTTTGAATTGCTGTGAAAGTGGAGTAGAAAATGTAGTAATTTTATATGGTTTATTTATTTCTTTTAGGTCCCAAAAATTATATCAAAGGAATGAAATGAAAATATAAGGAACCAGTCATGCCCCAGACAGTGAAATCTGAGCATCTTGCATAAGAAATGCTTTTTAAATGCCATAAGGAAGAGAGCACTTAGCTTGCCTAAGGGTTTTTTAGTTTGATTAACTGGGTTTCTTAGTTAATTAAACAACAGATAATTTAAGCAAGTAAAATATAATTGGAAGTGTTAAAAATGCACAAGGTTTTTAAGTAAACAGTTCTGTGTGATCATATTCACCACAGTTCAGTGAAGCAAAAAGGACAGAGGGTATCCTTAATGCTGTCCAGATTCAAAGGATTTGATGGAGTCTCTACCACAGGTGGAGCTGCTGATTCTTTTTTTTCTTCCCCCCTGTGCAGTCCTGTAGGCTGTCAAATTGTGCTGGCTCAGCTGCCTTCTGTCTGTATCAGCTCAGAGGTCAAAGCCCTTGCTGGTCTGCACTCACTTCTGTTTGTTCAGCAGGAAGTGAAAGTGTTTGTACTTTAGGCCATATATGTGCTTTAGGTCATTTTAAACAATTTAAAAACCTGGAGTAATCACTGATATGCACAGTATTTGTGAAAGCCTTTTATCTATTCAGTGTCTAAATGATTGTCAGATGAACAGAGATACTCTGCATCATTTACATTGTGTTTGACCAGTTTTCTAGTCCCTAGGGATCTAAGTTGTGTAGTTCTGCAGTCTAAACCAACATGAACTGTACTGTCAATTGCTATGGAAAAAATGGATAATCATAGATCACAAGTCTGTTTTGCGAGACACAAAGTAATTTACAGCTATTCAGAAACTGTAATTGGGTGATAGCTGGACAAAGTGCTATTTACTTTTATAAAACAGGGAAAATTTATTCCTTTTCTAATCTTTTTCATTCCATCACTAAAAAAAAAGGTCTTCAGGTATTAAGCAGTGCTTCTGTACAATAAGCAGTGTGAAATCAGAGTGTTGAATTGTTCCAGAGTCTGTCTGGATTTTGAAGTTAAAGCTACAAGTTCATAAAATCCTTATTTTTGCTTGAATATTTTTCTTAAAATATGTATGTTTATTTGAATTTGACTGTTTCAAATCAAACAATTTGATTGTTTCAAAGTAGTGCTCTGTACATTAAGCAAAGTTTAAACTTGTAATTTTGTTGCTTACCTGTTCTTACTGCCCAGATGGTGGCAGTAAGAACAAAATTAATGAGAAACCATGAGATATCTACGTCCCTAAATCTTTAGTTTTGCTTCTTAGACAAACATGCAAGTTAATGACCATTTTAACCACTTGAAATGTGATTTGAGTTGTTTGGGTCCTGCTGCACATAAAGGAAGCGTTTCTTAACTCCTAATGAGTATATAAACCGTGTTCATCCCATCCTCACTCAGTACCTTAATACACACCTGTGCCCCCTGAATGAAACCTCCTAGGCCTAAATCTTCATAACACTCACTGCCTGTTACCAAAACTGTAGTGTTTCATTCCAATCCTCCACACATCTACAATCACAGCCCACCTATAAGTTTTTCACCCAGTGAGCTACTGAGACAAAACTTTACACAAGCCTGGCTAAGCTCTTTATCTCACTAGCTTATGTTCGATTTCTGGCTGTCTGGAATCTGGATGTTATTTGTGTACTTTCCAAGTGAAATTTGCAGAAGTGATTCTTCATTTACCATGACCTTTTACTTCCAGACAGAACCTTGGTGAAAGCATACTGTATTTATGGGTGGAGAAGATACGAGAAGTTCTGGTAGAAAAGGCACAGTGTTCAGATCCAGGTACTTCAGAAAATACATGGGGGTTTTATGTTCCTTCTTCTTCCACTGCAAAGTAAGATTTCAGTACAAATTAGTTTATGTCCACTTTTGAATTGCATCTAAATATCAGAGAACAGTCTCTTGTGTCAGGGGTTATTGTTTAGCAGTGGCAGTGTCCCTTTTTAAAAAGCTGTAGGGAAAAGAAGGTGGGGGTGGCCTCTGAACTGAAACAAGGTCCACAATTCTCTCAGGAATGAAATTCCTTGCATGAAAGGATAGTGCTGCCCACGGGTGCATTATGCATTGCCCTCCATTCTGCAAAGGAATTATTCATACCAGTAATTAATTTCTGGTGTTGAGTGCACTGTTAGAGGATTGGGGTTGAAGAGAAGGTAAAGCTCAGTGGACTATGGAGACAAATGACCAAGTATTCCATCATTTTACTTTTCTGTCTTTCCATTCATTTTACTGTATTGTGGTGAGAAGTACATCATCAGTAGAGCTGCAGTGATTCTTCTGCTGTTATTCTTACAGAGTTTGTGTAAATTCGCTGTTGTTCTTTCAAAAAATGGTGGGGGATTTTGTGCATTAAAATGCTAAACTGCTATGAAATGTGTGAGTGACGTGTGCATGCACCGTGGCAAAAGGAAACAAAAAACAAAAGGAACTACTTTTCTCTGTCAGGGGTGTTATCTTTGTCCTGTGAGAAATAAAAGTCTGAAGAAAAAAAAAAATCATTTTCAGTGTTGTTTCATGGTAAGGTCTAGTGTTGGTCTTTCAGTAAACTGTGCACTTTGTTGCTACATCACAGACATTGGAGAAGTCATTTTTCACTGATGTGACTAAAAGAGAGGATAATGAGAAATGAAAATTTTACTGATAATATTGGAAGTTTGTGTATTTGGACCACAACCTTATGGCTTCCATTTCTGAACATACTTTATCACCCCTCTGTTTTTTAATGGAAAATACATATATTATAAAACCTACATCATAAGCACATCACAGGCCCTCTAAATAGGAATGAAACTATGATACATTAATTTGGTTCTAAATCCAGGTGTCAGAACCCTGTATATTTCCTCCTTTGTTATTGACTATTATTTTTTGGATGTTCTGTGCATGAAGGTAAACAGGATTTTTGGAATCCCAGAATACCTGAAGCACGTTGAGAGAGATGTTTCAAATTTTATACCCTTGTGAAGTAGCATTGAGCAAGAGCTCTACATTTTCCCCCAAATGACCAGTAAATGACTGCAGTTTTTGTGAAACAGCAGCTTAATTTAATCTCTAAATTCAGATTAAAAGTAGCATTTTGAATGTTTAATGGAAGCAGTAAACATTATTGTTCTTTTTTTTCTTAGAAATACTGTTACTTAGTATTGAAACAGAATATCTTATGGAAGCATCATAGTATGACTCTTTTATTTTTAATTCTCAGGAAGTTTTAAGTTAATACTGGGCTGAGTACTTTAGGGTTTTGTCGTAATTAATGTCACTATTCTGCATTTAATAATTTTTAATGTCAAACTGTTTAGAACTGAGAAGCCAGAGACTTTTGATAAAAAGAATTTGAAATTTTGTTTTACTTGTCTTGCAAAAAATGTGTAATAAATTTAACTGCTTGTATCTTAACAGAACCAGATATTAAGAAAACCACTGAAGAAGTTGATGAAGACGATGGAGATGATTTTCTGCTAGACTATCAGCCCATTCAGGAAGATCAACTTAAAATGTTGAATTACATGACATCTGAAAGTCAGGAAGGTAAAAACTATGCTCTTGTTAATTCTGTTGAAATAGAGGCCTGAAGATTCTGCTTTTCTACCCAGCTTTAGAATAAAATCAGTGACAATAAAATTATAATAAAGTTTAATAACAGTCATTAAAAATGCAGTATATTTTTAGTGGGTTTGTTTGTTATTTTCACTTTAACAAGTCCCTTTTTTAAAGTTGAGATATTCTTTACTTTTGTAGCCACATACATTGTTTCTGTACTCTTAAAACAAAAGAAACACTCCCTTGTTTGTGACCCATAGATGAAGAATTGCCCCCCATACATCACGGAAACCCAATCACAGATCGAAGGAGCACTTTCCAGGCACATTTGGCTCCAGTGGTGACAACCAGACAAGTTAGTAGAGATCAGTTCTTCTCTTTTTGCCTGTACTTGGAGCTTGACAAAGTGTTACAGGAATACTTGGGCTTTGCCAGAAATGTTGGTCTGTCTGTGCATCTTTCTGTGCTAATACTGTCTGAGTAGTCGTTGGTTTCACTATCAGCTGAACAGTGAAACAACAACTCTTCTTCCTGCTATTCATTACTGTGTGCATTAGATTTAAGAGAATAAGAACACATTGGCAAGTTTATCGTAAGATGTTTAGAAATTACTCAGTCTATCATGTGTTAGCTGGAAAAGGAATTAGAATGTGTTTATAGATGTTTTTCCCTCCTTCAGAAAGGAGTTCTGTTGAAAAACACACTTGGATCGTGCATAAATAAATCTTTATCGTGACCTGATTGAGAGGGATTTGGAGCTTCTTTTATACATCACTTTCCATCTGGTGCCATCAGCCTCCTTTGATCATCCCTTTTTAGTGGGGAAACTACAGTTCTTTTCTTTTATTAACTTAGAGTTAAACCTTGAGATTATTTTTCTCTTTCATTTTATGTATTCTTGAGGGTTTTTTAGAGAATTTTTGGTGAGGGTTATTGTCAAGTGCTTCTTGAAGTTCCAGGTAAGCCACGTCTGCTACATACTTGGTGGCTATGAAAAAACACTGACAGGCTGACAGCATTTTTAGGCTGATTTCTCTATGCAAAAGCTGTAATGTTTGAAGCTCTCTGTAGTTTTGTTTTGTATTTTCTTCCCCCTCAATAATTTTCTTAGTATGGACATACAAATTGGTCTCTAAATCCTGGCATCCCTTCTGGAGCACTTTGACCTTTCAAGTTCACATACACTGTACATTCATATGGGTTTTTTTGTATTGAACAATCTTATTCACAAATCATGATAAGAGAGTGGCTTAATGTATCTTTTTCATTTTAAAATACTCTCAATGATTCCTATTTCTTCCCTTTCTGAAGTTATAGAATTCATTTACTATATATATGTATTAAAGAATCACTTAAAGAAGTTGTCCCACAGAAATTAATCTTTAAAGTGCATTTTCAAGATCCTGGTAGCTGGGAAATAAGTCATGTCAAAGGTGATGATCATTTCATAGGATTTGTGCTTTAAGTCCCTGTATTGAAATTTATTGTTTTAACTTACTGTCCATGTTTATAAAAGTGTATTAAGTAATATGAGTTGTCTTCCTTCAGCGTTCAAAGTAAAGAGAAGATAGATGTCTGAAGCAATATTCTCCATTAATAACAGGATATTTTTCACTGAGATAGCTTTTATTTGAGGTGATTTTTGTCAGTTGAATTTCTTCAAGAAGAATGGGAAATAACATGGTATAGCTTGGGCAGATATCAAATATGTCTACTGATTACTCATCTGAGGCATTTGTTTTTGAATGGAAAGCAATTTACTTGCCAGGCATGTTTTCCCAAGCTTTCTCAACTTCAGTAATGTTTTTTATTATATACTAAAATGATGTCTTAATCAAAAGCTCTTTTTTTTGATAGACCATTGGAAAGGGTTTAACAATCATTAGGTTGTTTACTTAGAAACATATGATGAACTGATATTGGTAAATGTTTTGAATTTAATACTTAGGAGCAAAGAGATATACATGATGGGAATATCTGCTTTCTGGGAAATACTGACACTTTCAGACTCCTAATAGGATCGTTTTGTTTTTTCTTTCTGTGAAGTGGAAACTCTGAAAAACACGTTTGAGGGAAAAGGAAAAACTTGAAATGTAGTAGGACTTTCTAAACATCATGTTTTTGTGAAATAGGTAAAAGCAGTGTATAGTGGGAATATGTATATTGTGTTCTATTCCTGCTTAACTTTATTGTTATAAAAGTAAGCAGGTGCAGTTGATACTTAATACTGACTAAAAATATTTTCTGAATCTTACTGTTTCTTGTTTAATAAAGCAATTTGACACTTCTACATCTTGAGCAATAATATGAATGTAGACAATGTAGAAATTCAAGGGACAAACTGTTTTCAGTATCCCAGGAAAATTGTTCAAAACAAGTATGGGAATACTGAGAAGCTTCTGCTTGAGTTATCACACCAAACATTTGGTGTCAAAGCATAAAATTGTTTTGTTGTAGTACTAGGGAAATGTTTGTTTAGAAGTGATATTGAGAGGGATGTATGAAACCCCTGTTTCAGGTTTCCTCTGTTTTTTTTTTTTTTAATAGGTTAAAAGAGTTCTTGAAAAATTATATGAGAACAAGAAAATTGCAAGTGCTACCCACAACATATATGCATACAGGTGAGACACAGATAGTGATTTCTTTTTTTTAGTGTTCTTTGACAAATGAGTACAGGACATGAGAAAGAAATTCCTTCCTATTAAATTTCTTGCTATTAAAAGAAATTCCTTGCTTTAGGGAATAGGTTTCTTATTTATATGATTAGTCTTGCAGGTGTTATTTTGAATTTGAGGTCAAGAAAGTAGAACATACAGTAAGAAATAAAATAGTGAAGCAGCATTAGGAATAGAAAAAAGTGGATTTGAACATGTGTTGATATACTTTTTTAGTATGTCTGAGCATGGAAATGCTACATCATCCTGAACTAAATGTGTTTTTATTTGGGTGAAGTAACTTATTTTTCCCCCCCCCAACCTTGTATTTTGAAATAGCTGAAAATGTTCAGTTGAAATAAGAATCGAATCAGAAAGCCTGATGCAGACATCTGGCATATGAAGTTTCAGCTGAAATACAAGAAACATCAGGGATTATGAGAAACAGGTAAAAATGAGTTTGGCAGTCATCTGCCTCTAGCAACTTCTGTGAACACAGCTTATGTGAAATGAATTGGTCTCAGTCCAGGTAGTGGTGTAAGTTTTCTGAGGAATGCAGGTGACAGTGAAAGGGAGGAACTGTAGGAACCAGTCATCTAAAAATGCATGTACAGATGCTTATCCATTCATGCCCATCCTGGTGTGATCCTAATGGAGCATGGAATGAGAACAGGTGAAAGCTTACTTTATCAAAAAGTAAAAGCTTCTACCTAAGTAAAAAGTTTCTGTAAAGAGGGCCCCTTTACATCACAGATGGTGATCTGGCTTCTTGCACTCATATTATCCAAATCCACTTAAAAAAACCCCAAGCACATACTTACTGCTTCCTCTTTGTCATCTAGTACTAGAAGTCTCTTTCTCATTGTGTCTCCTGTAACTAAGTTCAGAAGTTAAGAAATAAGTTGGTAGCAAACCAGCTTATTGGTCAGTAGACCTCTGAGCATTACTTCTGGAAAATTAGACCTGAGCAGTTGTCTTTTTTATGAAACAATACACCCAAAAGTTTACTGCAGTGCTCCCTGAGGTAGGAGCTTACATAGAGAATCCAAAGGCAAATTTTAGTAATAGTTTCATGTTGCTGCTGAAATACAGACCTAATTAATTATTCATAAAGTTTTTGTCCAAGTTCTTCTAGTTTTATACCATTATTGGAATCTGTATCTGATAGAATTGGTTTCAGGTAGATGCAATTATTAGGCTAAAAACTTGGGTATTTTTCTGTTTAGGGACTTTAAACTGGCAATGACTGGAGTTTACCTGAAGTAGCTAAAGTCTGTGTAAAAGCTTCTCAAAACTTGTTCTATTTTAGAGATAAACACTTGTGGTTTACCCTGTGCCTCATCCTGTTTCCATGTAAATATGTGTAGTAGAGAACTAGAATTGATACACATGTGTATGAAAGATATCTGAAACTTTAATAATCATGTAGAAATATTTGCTGATTGACATTTTTTAATCTATTTTATCGTGTTTTTTTTTTCTTTATAGAATATACTGTGAAGATAAGCAGACGTTCCTACAGGATTGTGAAGATGATGGAGAGACGGCAGCAGGTGGACGTCTTCTCCATCTTATGCAGGTTTGTAGAAATTAATCTTTGGCTTTTGGAAATCTTGAATTTATATTGATTTTAAAAATCTCTACAATGTAAATAAGCTTGTAAAAGATGATTTTAATTTTTTGCTCTGTTAGCAGCCAGCCCAATGATCACTTTCTCAAGGTGAAAAGAAAAACACAGACTGTAGCACATTCAAGCATCGGATCATAGAAACAAGTGATGTTTCATAGGTGGCAGTAATAGTTGGAATGGGTTAAAAGATAACTAAGTTTTAAATCCTATGCTTCCTGTGTGGTGTGAGGTACACAGAAAATGAAAACTTGGAGAAGCTGTCTTTCAGAATGTAACAGCTGACCTGTGCACAACATTTCATGTGGTTCCCTTGAGTAGGCATAATAAAAAGACACCAATATATGAACTTGCAGAGTAGAACCTCAAATACAAAAGGAGGGAAGGAGCTAAGTTGTTCTTGATCATTTAGTCTGTTTTGTTGTGCTGTTTCCTGTTCTGGGTCCTTAGCCCTCATACTCACATATATTTTAATCTTCAGGTATTTAGTAGCACCTTGGCAAAGGTGCCAAAGGTGCTACTAAATGTGAGGGAGTTGAGATTGATAAATTTTGGTTCATGATGCAAGCCCTAGTAAACCCATAATTAAAATAGCACAACTACAGGAGACAGCTGGCTATATCTTAATGCTGTGCCTCAAGTCACTTAGCTGTGTGAGGACAAGATACTTATTTTTATTTTAGATTGATGTTCCCTTCACAACAGGAGTTTTATTTTTCTGTCCTTTTCTTGCTTGAATACTCTTTTGCGTAATATGTTGCACTCTTATTCCTGGAAACTCTTTTTTTCCCCCCAGGTTTCCTTTTTTTTGGTGAAAAAAAATATAGTTGGAAATATGGAAACATTTTGACATTTTAATTTGGAACTTTTTCAAACTTCCTAAATAAACCAGACTTAGGTAGGTTAAATGAATAAACAACCTTAGGTTATGTAATATATGCAAGTATATGTGCTAAGAGTGAAGACATTATTCTTATGAAAATAATGTAAAGATACAATTTGGCAGTTACTGTTCCTGAGTTTCTTCTGTGATTATCAGCTTTTTCTCAGCGTGTTAGTACATACTTTTGAAAGTTGTCTAGGCATTTAATATTCCATAAAAATCCAGTTTAGAAAATGACATGAATGTTACTCTCAAATGTGAATGTGTATAAATTATGTGGATCATCATTCTCCATCTGTAATCCTAGTTACTGGGAATATTTCTGTTGTGGAAGAATAGTGAGATAAGGATCAGAAAAGTTCGATTTTCAGCCAGAGGAAAAGATTAAGGTAGTTTATGGACTGATTTCTGGATGTTCATAGATCTTGTAGTTTTTTGTTTTGAGCTCTTATGACATATGGGTATGAAAATTAGGTGATTTAAAAGATTTATTGTTGCTGAACTTATAGAGAGGGTTTTTGTTTTGTTTTTATTTAATGGAAATAAATCTTGTTTCAGCTTAGGCCGGCATTTCAAAATAGCACTTAACGGTTACAAGAAGTAACCGGTATTTTAGCTTAGTACCATCTGGTTTACTGCCAGCAGTTGCTATACATAGACTTTATGGCCAGTAATAAATGTAGAGTTGGCCTAAAGTCAGGCCTAAAGTCCGGCCTAAAGTTTGGCCTAATGTCAGGCTTTACGTGCAGAAAATCACTGTCACAGTACTTTTTCCCAATTCTTTTAATTTTAAAATTCTGAGAATATTTCTGTTTTCACAATGATTGACTCTTTTAACAGTATTGTTCAAATTCATCAAATATCTGGGTTTTTTTCTCCTTAACAGGCATGATTAATGGTTGTTAACATGCACAAATTAACAGGACTAGCTCATGGCATTTTATGTGGCCTGGCTGTGATGAGCTTCATCCACCAACACTTCCAAAAATGTGAATAGCCAATCAGCTTAGTGACAGAGTAAGAGTTTGTCATACCAAAGAATAAGAAATGTAACTCAGTAATTTTTTTAAATACAAGTGGTTAGACCTTTTTTATTTTCAAATTGGTGTCAGCACTTTAATTTCTTTCTTTTATTCACAGATTTTGAATGTCCACAATGTGTTAGTTGTGGTGTCCCGCTGGTATGGGGGTATTCTCTTGGGACCAGATCGTTTCAAACATATAAACAATTGTGCAAGAAATGTTCTCGTGGAGTACAACTATGTACCATCAATGGTATGTTTCATCCCTCCGGAATGAAGGCATTTGCATGTGAACTTGTGTGACTTTCCACTGTTAGATAAAGCCAGAAGAAAAGTAATACAACCTGTGTGAATGGATAAACAAGTCCAAATTTTCATAAATCTCTGTGAACTGTGGATGCTGTTCATATGAAAAATAATTCTCATGGGTGACCTTGGAAGAATACTTGTGGTTTACAAGAATATTTTTTAAATTTTGCAATGCTTGTTTTTCATTTCAGGAAGAATCATCTAGACAAGCCGGAAAGAGCAAAAAGATAAGGAAGGACAACAAGAAGAAAACAGAACGCTAATTTATTTTTTAAAAACTTTAAAATACTATTTTGCACATATTTATACAAAAAAACCCTGGACCATATTGCCTTATATTATAGAATGGACATGTTGTGTTCAGAAGAGAATTCAGTAAAGCCATAGATATATTTTCATCTTGTTTTGTGATTTCTTCTGCTGTTCTGAAGTAGAGCTTAGACACAAGTTTTCTGTTTCTTACACATGTGGGCTCCTTGTTAAGAGGACAATGCAGCATCTGGAACCATTGCTCCATCCCACCCCATCCCACTAAACAACAGTTGACTAATGGAAAACGTGGATTTCTCATCTCCATTGCTGGATTCAAATATGTGTCTTGTGTTACTAATTGAATTCTGCACTTCTGAATTCTGTACTGAGAGTGGGACTAGAGTCATTTATACATCAGGTCACTTGCAAAGTTTTAGATACTCTTTTGTGAAAGGCAAACATGGAGTCAGGTGTGGTGTTGGGAGTGCCTGGTCCTGCCTGTGCAGGTCCTGATCAGATGCTAGATCGTAACTGCTTGGTGACATATAGAAGAATGAACATGGGCAGTGAGCTAAGAAATGTGCTGAAACTACTACAGAACTTCTTGGAGGATTGTTCTGTGATGGTTGGCACTCCAGGAGCCTGGTGAAAAGATGAGAATTTTCTGTTGCATAATTAAAGTAAGTAGTAAAATAGACCATACAGTCAGTGAACAAAATTAATCCCCTGGCCTTTAAAATGTCTGAAAACGGACCATCAGAGTGGAAATGCATTTTTATTTTAAGAAAATTTCTTTCAGAGAGAGCATGAAGTTCTGTCTTAACTGTCTTGTGGACAATTTTGGTTAGATAAATTACAGTTCTTTCCTATTTTTGTTTGCAAGCATGCCCTAAGTTTAGACTTCCTTTATTCTAAGAAGTAGATACAACAAGAGAAAGAGATTACAAAAATGTCTGACAACAACTCTTAACTTTTAAAATTCTGTTGGGACATTATTTTTAATGTTAAAATGAAGCAGCAGTTTTAACTATTTTTTGTTATCAAATATTGTAAGTTTTTTAAGACATACTGCAGACTTGCAGAAGAGTTACAAATTCCATTACCTGGCAAAATAAAAAAAAATAAGGATGATAGAATTAATTTATATCCAAAGTACAATTGCCTCTCATAAAAATATGTCAGCAAAGAATCAAACATTACCAGGAAAGGGTGGATAGTGGCTTTTGTCTTTTTGGCCACTGTTGTCATATCTTTTTATTTTCCTGCTTTTGCTTTGTTATTCTGAAAATGAACCAGGAGTAAAACTGAAGACAGATTAGCCATTACAGCATTAGAGTTTCCTACAACGTAGTATCAGAATGATTTTTTTTTCCTTTGTGTAGCAGACCAAGAGTTTATATCTGCTCTCTGGTTGGAATACCTCATTAACTGAGTACCTTCTGCAGAACTGTTTGGTGGTTTCACTGTCAAGAATTTCCTCTAAATGATCTGCACACATCTGGAAGTCTTGTGTTCTGAAATATGAAAAGCCATGTTTTTAAAAACTTTTAAAACTGAAGATAATTGTCTTTCTTACAGCAGCATACCAATTCTGGACTGTTAGTAATCTCTTCATATTGCAGGCAATTCAGGGTGGCATTTCTACTACTGTGTAGTATGTGTTTAATATAGGGCAAAGAAGGAAGGGGAGATAAAAACATTTACTTGTGGATCCTTTTGGTGTGTTCATCTTTGCTATGCATTTGTTGCCTAGCATGTCTATTGCAGTAAGAAATAAAAGCAGTTTATTAGTTACTTTAATATGTTTCTAGCTAGACCTGTTCTAGACTGATTTAATCATTGTCATAGCTGCACACAGAGAAAAATTCTGCTAAAAGCTCATGAAGTGGATCTTCTATCGAACTTCATATGTGTAGATGCCTTGCAACACACAGGCTTTCCAAGCATGGTGCTGAAGACTTGGATAATTAAGATTTCAAGAAATCAAGTTAGATCTAAGATCCAATAAGAAATTCTGAGGGAGGGAGAGGGAATACAGTTAGCTATATACTCCTGGAAAGCATTCCAAGATTTAAGCCATGTGGCAAGGTCAGCTGGCTCTCATGAAAAACAGTGAAACTGCTGAATTTTGTTTTGAGGCTTCAATATGGCTAGCAGAAGAAAGGCTACTGGTGTTAGCAGTTGTGCCACAGTGTGTTTTCTGCAGTACCTGGACACGAAATAAAGCTTAAACTAGAGATGGACGTACATGCTGTGAAGATACTTGCATGGATAATAAAGTTTTGCTTTTTAGTACTACTGCCATTTAAACATTCAGTAAAAGCACTTGGCAAACGCTAATGAATTTGTTCCCATGACAGAGGCAATAACATGACAGCCAACATTTTTCAAATTTAAGTATTTAAAATTAGACACCAAAGTGGTTTTAGAACCCATAGTAAAAATGATTGAATTTTTACAACTGTAGAATACAGCTATCTGCAAGTGGCTTCATTACTCATACAAAATATAAGTGTTTGTGAAAGACACATGATTTTCCCCACCAGTGTGGAAAGAAAAACCTCATCCTGTTAAAGTTAATTGCCAAGCTCCCATTCTCATTCTGTATTTAGGGAGTCTGTGTTTAGTTCCTTGGTTCTGGGGCAACACCAGCTGGTGATGTGTTGCTGAAGCTGCTGCTAAGATTTTTGAAACTGATTTCAGTGAGACTTTTGCAGTGATTGCTGAGGGTTGGACCATTACAAGTTAACTGCTCTGGTAAATAACTGTATGCTTATTTACATCATATCAGTTTTCAGCCCCAGAGACCACAAAAAGAACATCAGCAACAGCAAAGTCGACCATGCCTTTCATCAGCAAAAAGTATAAATACATAAATAGAGAGGGACCAAAGGCTTGCTGAATTGTAACAATGTCAGATAAACAAGGATGAAATTAAAAAGTATTTTAAATTCTCATTAAGATATGTACACAAATTAAAGAAAAAAGTTGTTGTATATAATGCTAGCAAGCAAAAGACATCAGGAAGGGAGGAACCTCAAATCAACCCTCCTGACCTCCATAGATAAGAATCATGTTGCTTAAAGAAGAACTTGCATTTTAAAATATGAGCTTGAGAAAACTGTGTATTTCTTAAGCAGAAGTCTGCTGGAGTTCTGCTTTAAAAGAATCTTAGAAAAACTAGATTTATCTAGCATCAAAAGCTTTTTATTTTTTCCCCTCCCTGAGACAAATTTTTTTTGGATGCTTATTGGATATTTAACCCATCCTATTTTAACTCCTTAGGAATCGAAACATTTTGGATAACTTTGCCAGATACAACAACTTCCTTCCCAGACAAACCTGACCTGGATACCCACCATGCACAACAGCACTGCCCAAACTCCGCGCGCGGCTGCGACCTGTAACGAGACTTGGCCCACGCAGCCGCCGAGCTCCGAGTTCTCACTGGGTGTGTTGGTGCTGCTGGCCTTCCTCATGGTGCTGCTGTGTCTGGTGACCATCCTTGGAAACATCCTGGTGATCCTTGCTTTTGTGATGGACAGAAACCTCAGGCATCGGACTAACTATTTCTTTCTGAATCTTGCTGTCTCTGACTTTGCAGTGGGTAAGTCACCACTAGCTGTGCAGCCATGTGCNATATATGTTTGTATAGGTAAATAAAAACTACAAGTAAAGCCAGTTCTAAGAAGTTTGATGCTCCATGTATATTTATACATAGGGACACATTTAGTTTTGAAACTTGTACTGACGAAAAGTACAATTAAAACATGAGTGTGATGCTCAGTGGGAGACTGATGTATTCCAATATTCTGTGAAGTGTTGGCTGTCTTTCCTAAAAGCCTTGGTTAAATTACTGAGTGTGTTGAAGGATGATTTTTAATAGTTGTGGCTATTTAATGAAATCTGTATTCTGACATGTCATATCACAATGATTTTTTTTTGCGTGCACATTTCAGAAGTGTACTGAAAGAACAGAAAAAACTATTCTTAAAATGTAATGCCAGTGCCAAAAATTCTGTCAGGGGCACAGCTTCTAATAGTCCTATCCTTGTGATGTCCAGATCTCCGTGTGTAATGTTTTGATACCTCCCTGCATATGTGTGATGTCTTCTTCCAACTTAATTCTGCCTTGTTGTGCGGCAGAGCTCTTGCTGCCTGCTCTCCAGTTACAGTGCACTGGAAAAAAACAGAACAGCGAGCAGAAAACCAGTGGACAAACTGGTGTTCTCTTGTCTGACTCACAATCTAGCATCATACTGAAAAAATACCAGCATCTAGCTGAGAAGTACGAGGTAAATAACATTCTCTGTCAAAGAAGGAAGTACAGCTAACTTGGCATTACCTACTTTCTATATTTTCTGTTTTGTGATATTATGTTTACCTGAATGTCTAGTTTTTAATTATAGATTTTTTTAAGAGCTTTGCCTTTGCCTTAGTTTGACTTTGGAGTCAAACTGATTTGTATTTTTGTAGCTACATAATTTAGACTCGGGGTATGCCTAAATTATCCTTACTTTCTTCTTGATCCAAATTGCTAAAATCTTGCAGAATCATTTGCTTACTATTTTAACATATCTACTCTATCTGCTTTTGACATTCAGCAACTTCTGCTTTGTCTCTGTGCTTCTGGACCTGTAGCTGGGTTTGAATAGAGATCTCTTGATTCTTAGTAGAGGGAGAACAACAGGAACTGTAAGATTTTTATGGAAATGGAAACTCTCAAGATACTCTGTTACACTATTATGTAGTAAATCTAAAGTTGAAACCACAGCTTTTTTCCTGATGTGAATGTTAAAATCTATAATGCTTTGCTCAAATGACCAAGTGCCAATTGCTCTGTAAATGTGGTGATTCCATTTTGTTGCAGTGTTGATGTTGTTCACTGCATTTCTGCATCCCAGTTGACTGCACTGTTAGTTCTTCAGCCTCCCAAGGCTGTGTTGTGATTCTGTGTAGAGTGATCGCCTCAAAATCCATTAAAATGAGGTCATATTGGCACTTTCGCAGCATTTGGATTTAGCAGCCTAAATTTAGGTAGCAATGGGTGTGGGTGGGTCACTCCTACGTTCCCACAGTCTGGTGATTTCCCATAGATATTATCGTATCAGCTTGCCCCTGAAAAGTGGTTATTATCAAGATTTATGATGAGGAAAAAGGTTAGGCTGAATGTATTTAATTAACTGTGCTGCTCTTGTCAGCCTTTTGATCATACAGTTTTAAAAATTAGTCTGAAACTCGTATTTCTGTAAGAAGTTAACTTCTGGAACATTTTCTGATGCATATGCTTCTAAGAGGGTAGAAGCATGGCAACTGGATAATTTGTAATAGAACACAGTGAATTACATTTGGGGAGAGATGTTTTTCTTTGTTTTAATTTCAGCAGATAACAGAATAGTGTTTACTTCAGCAGGTAGAGCAGTCAACTGCTCCTTCCTTTAGCGGGTGGTGTTAATTGGAGAAGTAACAGTGATACATAATAAACACAATACACCTTTCAGAGAGGTATTAATTATAACAATGCTACTAGTACCTAATTTGTAGCAAAGGTTCTTTGTTTGCAGGATAATACAAAGCCTTCCATGTGGCAATTCCAGCAAGTATTGATCAATCTTTTATCAGATACTGCAGAAAGATCTCTCTGCTTTCATACAGTGCTGGCTGACATGTGCATTTGGTTTCTTTTCACAGGTACGTTCTGTATGCCATTGTACATCCCTTATGCCCTGACAGGGACATGGCATTTGGGAAGAAGCCTGTGCAAGCTCTGGCTGGTCATTGACTACCTGGTGTGCACAGCTTCAGTGTTTAACATCGTCCTTATCAGCTACGACCGTTTCCTGTCAGTTACAAAAGCTGTAAGAGTAACATTTCTATTTATTGCTTTATATATGTTGGGATTTCTATAAAACTCAGAGTGTTTCACAATTAACACTTTAAGCTAAATAGTGCTTTGTTATTGGTACCATTTTTTAATGGAGAAACAATGATCCTTCAGTGTTGCATTGGGACTTAGAGATAGGACATTGCCTTGCCTATGATTTCAAAGTTACCCTCGTGCTGCCTGCACTAGAAATTATTTAATTACACTACACAGGAGATGGAAAGGTCAAGGTGGGAAAGGAACAGCAGGTGTGTGGAAAACTTGGAACTTTGGCCATTAGAAGTGGTAGTGAGGGTGCTGAAAACTAGGCTGAGTCAAGAGTGTGCTTAGGCTTAGAAAAATTTTGTAAGAAGAGAGTATGGAGAGAAATGTGAGATGGACTGTGAAGATCAGATGAAGATCTGAATTACTGCAGGGACTGACTGACATGTGCTGACAATGAGCAGTTGAGTGGAAACTGATCCCTTGAAGCAAAAAGAAGAATGAATCAAAATATGTGGAGAGGTAAGAGATGTTTCTTGAGTGTTGTCATTCTTCTGTTTCAGAAGATATGCAAGGAATCAAGTAGTAAATATTATCATTCACCATTTCTAAGCTCTACTAAGAATCATAGAATGGTTTGGATTGGAAGAGACATTAATGATTATCTGGTTCCAACCCCCTGCCATGGGCAGGGACACCTTCCATTAGACCAGGTTATTCAGAGCTCCATCCAATCTGGCCTTGAACACTTCCAGGGATGGGACATCCACAATGCCTCTGGTCAACCTCTTCCTGTGCCTCACTACCCTCGCAGTAAAGAATGTCTTCCTAATATCTGATCTAAATCTACTCTTTTGTTTTAAAGCCATTGCTCCTTGTCCTACCTTTACTTGCTCTTCAGATCCGGAAAGGCTGCAGCCAGGTCACCCCAAAGCCTTTCCTTCTCCAGGCTGATGAGTCTGCTTGCTTGAATGACGTTTCATATTGGACTGGGAGGTTCTCATTTGGGAAGTGCTGATACAATGACTAATCACTTTCTCTTCTTCCTTAGTGTTGTGGTTTTACAGTTGGTTTTTGCTGGTTTCTTGTTTTTGGTTGTTTTTTTTCTTAAAGCTGGAGAGTAAAGTATAAAAATCCCTGCATTTAAGACACCAATGAAGCTGCAGATCTCAGAATATGAAAAATGTAAATTAAAGGGTCTCTTTACTTTAGCTGGGATCCATGTTCTTGTGCAATTGCTGATGGTCTTCATTTACATGATCACATTGTGGTTTTCTTCTTTAGGTTATTAGGATGGAGTGAGTCTAGGAATATGTAACAGGGCTGTTATCCAAAGAAAATACACTATGCTTCTTCATAGACTTGGGATCCACCTCTGCCTCTACTGCAAACCTAGCCTGTGTGTGTCCAGGGTCCAGACTTGACAATTCGTGAAGCTGTGCCCAGCTTCCTGTTTTCTGCCTCTAAATTGAGCTGCTTGTGGTCTTGCACAGGGCAGCAAATTCATTACTGCAAACTTGGGCTGTGCACAGACCTAATATGATGCTTTTAAGATGTAGAGGAGTCTGAACTTCAGGCTACAGATATTTAAAACAGAATCCAAACCAATGTGTAGAACCCACTACTGCTCTGATACTTGCTGGTGAAATAGGGACAATGCCCTTCGTGTGGTGTGTGGCTGTGAAGGTGCCATTCATTATTATTTGTGTAGCACACAGGTGCTCTGCTAATTAAAGCATGGGAAGCTGATGAGTAGGTAGCAGTTCTGAGGAAAGCCTGAGATGCCAAATGTTGAACTGTACAGAGGAAATGAAGTTGTCCAGCTTTTCATTAACTTACCTTCTTGTGCTATGAAAGATGGAAGGGAATGAGAATATGGCTGGGCTATTACAGGGTGGGTTTAGCTCTTGTATTTCCTAACCTTGGACGATTTTATTTTAATTCTTACTATGCTGTTTGAGTAGATATAAAAGCATCAAGATTTTCAGTAGTGGAATGAACTGTTTACAAGGTAAGGCTAATATTAAAGTAGAGTGATTCAATAAGGCAGGGGATGTTGTAGTATATGTCTGGGATAGATTTTTCTGCTATGGCAAGGGGAAAGAGTATGAAAAATTATATTGTCTGGTGTTTGCAGTCTCACATGGCAACCTGTCTAATATAGAAGGCTTCTACTTTTGCTGGGCATGTAGGAACTCCCACAGATGTTTTCACTCTCTGCTGAGCCTGGGCTGATGAATCATAAACCTATTCCTTACCAATTTCTTATTGCTACTTTACTGCATAGTGGAAACAAGCTATGTCCTTTCACACCTGGAAGCCAAATGATAGTTTAGCCATCATAATTTCTGCTCCTCTCCTATCCCCAGTATTAAAATAAATCACAGAGCTGCAGTGTAAGGAGAACAAGACTAGCAGAACCTTACATAGTGAAGATGTTATAGATGTCAGGGGAAATACAGAACAAATACTATATTTGGCTTGATAACATATGTTTTTTTTGACATAATTTTCCCAAAATATTGGAGTCCTAGAAACTTAGAATTTGGGGTCTTAGTATATACTAGTACATGGGAGACAAGATGGAGGGCTCTGGGCGTTGTCTGAGTCATTCTTCTTCATCTTCTTCTTCCTTCTTCTTCATGGGTTTAGGTGGTTTGCTGTAACTGGGTGAAAAAGGTCCACACTGAGGGCGTTGGGTGGTCATTATTGGGCCAGAAACATAAATAATATAGGTGTCATCTTGGTAATGGGTACTTACTGCTTAAATAACCTTGAAAAGAGTTAGGAGTACTCCATTTTACCTTTGTTTTCTAAGAGCTCCTGGTGCATGAGTCTCTAAATACTGAAAATAGGTAAGAGATGATAAACATTCCAAGTCTGTACTCAAGCTTGGCATTTCCCGAGTATTATTCATCCTGAGCTTGGCAGAGAAGAAAAGAGGCCAAAACCCTCACACCAAATGTCTGAGTATGTGACATGTCCTTTTTCTCTTGCAGGTATATTACAGAGCCCAGCAGGGAATAATGTCCAGCCCTGCCATCAAGATGGTGGCCATCTGGGTGTTAGCATTTCTCCTGTACTGCCCAGCCATCCTGTTTTGGGAGCACGTGGCCGGACACAGCGTGGTAGCGGCGGATCAGTGCTACGCTGAGTTCTTCGACAACTGGTACTTCCTCCTGTGCGCATCCACCCTGGAGTTCTTTGTGCCGCTGCTCTTGGTGACCTACTTCAACGTGCACATCTTCCACAACATCCGGAGGCGCCAGCGGCGTGGCAGCGGGCAGGACTGTGAGCCTCCAGGGAGCAGCAGCCTGTCCTGGAGGTTTTGTGGCTTGCCGAGGCCGGCGGCATCATCTCCTTCGTCAGAAGCAGAGGACAGTGTTTCATCACTAGCGAGGTCTTGGAGACCAGCAGTGGTGGCTAATGGTCCATCTGGAACAGAAACCAGTTCTGCGGCTCTCAAAGGGAACTTTTCTGCTTCTTTCTGTTCAAGAACTGGATCAAAACTCCAACGGGACAAGAAAATAGCAAAGTCTCTTGCCATAATTGTCTGTGCGTTTGCCGTTTGTTGGGCCCCCTACTCTTTATTAATGATTATTCGTGGGGTCTGCCGAGGAAAGTGCATCCATAACTCCCTGTATGAAGCAACCTTTTGGCTTTTGTGGATCAATTCCTCTTTGAACCCATTTCTTTATCCTCTCTGTCATATGAGGTTTCGAATGGCTTTTCTGAAGATATTATGTCCCAGAAAGTTTGCAACATTGAGATCTGGTAACACGCCTTCTTTTTAGAGACGTAAAAGAAATGTTGTACAGATAAGGTTCCTCTATTATTTATTGATACATTTTCATATGTATCACTGGCATAAACAGAGGAAAAAAAACATTTGTTTACTAATGACATTGTTTAAGAGTGCAGCAGACTTATGTAGTTGCCCTGTTATTGCTAATTTTCAGGATCTCATTTTTGGTTGGCTGGTATGATGCCAGATTAATTACCATCTAGTGCATTGAAAATAATAACAAGCTTTGCTGGGTGTCCTCTTGAAGAGGTTTGTGAGTGTGAGGTACATTTTTTTTCCTTCTCTTTTTTTTCCTTTCTTTTGTTTAATACATAGACCTGGCATTGTGAAAGAACTCTGCTATTGCTATCTCCATAGAGAGTCACTGGAGGGTGATACCTGCTCATGTATGTGTTGATGTAAAATTTATGTCCTATTTATGAACCTAAAGCTATCAGTGAAGAAGCACTTTTGCTATATTTTTAAAAGATTGTAAAAATACTCACAGAAGCAGTATATTTTCATTTTATAAACTATTGTGAAGACAAGAGAGTGCCCTCTCCTTGTTCTAATCCTCACAGTGAGCACTGTGCAAGTGAATGAACTGCCTAACCTGCCATATCTGTCCTTTCCAAATTTTAATGTAGTTCATACCTGGTGTTGCAGGACAAAGGACATGTAAGTTAGTAATTCTGAATGATTTTCAGAAAATGAAATTTTCCATGCTAAGAGAATTTTGAGTTTGGTTATCAAAATTGTCAGACATAAATGGTGTTAGTCTTGTTTGTACTGTTTTTTCACCTGACAATGGCTGCCTCTTTGGACACGCTTAAATGATATTTAGTGCCAGATCTGTGCACTATGTGATTGCCTAAAAGATAGGCCAGGCTTGGGCACATGATCTCATTCCTGTTGAATTAGCAGAGCAAGCAATGCTAAGTTCACACTGGATTTATGATTTTGGCTGGCTGTGCAAGAATAGACAATAGCCTCTCCAGTGTAAAGCTTTGCAAGTGCAAAGATATTCCATCAAAATGTCTGGAACAAATTTGATCTGACAGTGTGATTTTTATACTAGATCAGTTCTTTGTGTCCTGTTACTGTGACGTTATATGGACTTTCTCTGCCACAGAACAAATATGAAACTGTATTTTTTCAATTAGGGAGCAAGGGCCATATTCACTGCTTGAGAATGAGGTTCACAGAGGTCTGGAAGCTGATTCAGAGATGTCTTAAGCAGCTCTTAAAAAACAAAGCAGTTGAATGTCCAGTGCTGAAAGGAGCAAGGATATGTGTTGGAGAAAGCAATGGAGCTTCATTACACCCCATTCCATGTGCCAAACTTTCTTACCATGTGTTGAGTGTTGCAACTCACCCAGAAGGCTTTCATGGATGGGTAAGTGAGAGTCACTGGTTACATTTTTTTCTCTCCTTTTATGTGATTTTATTCCTCTTTGTTTATAAATATAAAAATGTATGAAATATGGAAAGAGAAATCTGATGCATGGAACAATGAAGAGCAGTAGTCAATTAAATATTTTTTAATCTAATTTGAAATTGACTGTAGAAGTGTTGTCATAACAGAGTACTCCTTTGCAAACACAATTCAAATGCATGGAAGCAGCCTAATTATAGCACAAAAGTGGATGGCTTTGAAGAGCTAGAATGTCTTTCTGTTCAGAGGTCTGGAACTGAAGACTTCTCTTGCCAGTTTTCACACTGCTGGGAGATTATCTTCCACCATTCATTCTCGCTATGCTTCCTTGCCTCACATGGATAGTGTTATGGATTGGGAGCCTAATTGCTAAGAGAGAGGCAGCTTCAGGAGGAGGTCATTGATTCAGCACAGCTGTTTTTACTGTCATGAGCTGTGGTGCTGGCATAGATTTTGTGGAGTTTGTTTTTCTGTGATGCTTAAAAAAGTCTAAACATACACACAGAGTTAAAGACTTTATAGAATAGCTGGTGTACTAAACATCTGTTAAATAGAGAAACTGAAGATAGGCCCAAGATAGAAATGTATTTGAGTTTCTTTTCTATCCCTATACTTTTAGTATAAAAATTCATTTTGCATTTTGTGCTTAAAGAATGTTTTGTTCATTTTGGAAAAATAACCTACAAAATTATTGACTAGATAAACTCAGTTCACATTTTGCAGTGCTGGAAAACTAATTAGTTGGGGAATTTGCCAGGCAGCAGAATCTGCAGCGAACTTGCAACAACATCATAGGATGGTGAAGCAACTAGAGATCAGAGTTTTTAAGAGTCTGTTTTACACACACAGTGTTCAAACTGTTTTCTCACACCACTCCTGTGTATTAGATGAATTTGTTGTACTTTTCTAATTGCTGAAAATTTTGCTCAGTGCTCCCAGGGCAAGTCAAGCACTGAGTTGCAGTGCCCACAGCTTTAAAGCTGTCTTGGTCAGGGGGGCATCATAAATATTCTCTCTTGTAAATCATGAATCAGACATTTTTCAGGGTTATGGTAAGATACTTATTCAGCATATGTCCTTATGCCCCGACTCAAATGGATGTTTCTTGCCAAAAGGGTTTCTAACCCAGTCTCTCTAACCAGTCACTCATCCATTTCACTGTTTCATGTCCTTGAATTTTCTTCTGTCTTTGCAGATGTTCAGTAGGCCTTCTAAATACATGGTACCTATATGACTTTGTGGGTTTCAACTCAAACCACACCATTTATTTTCTAATCTGACCCTCTGAGATTTAAAAAAAAACAACTCAACAAATAAAAAATACATGTTGGAAGAAACTGTGTTAGCTTTTTTTGTTTATTTCTGGAACAAATATTGAACTCTAATGTTTCTCCTAATATCCATGTCCTTTATTTTCCAAAGGAACTGCCACATAGACTTCCCCCTGAATGCCACACAGGACTGTGATTACAACTTCAACATTTGATTTATTCCCTAATTTTAAAAGTGAATGACCTCTTGTCCACTTATCCAGTAATTTTATCAAGGAAGAAAACCAAGTTGCTCAGGCATGATTTACCCTTGATAAGTCTGTGCTGACTGTTCCCAGTCACCTTCTTCTCCCCCAGGTCCTCAGAAATACCTTCCAAGAGGACTCACTCGATTGTTTTCCCAAGGACTAAAGACAATCTCACCTTTTGTCCTTGTGGCAGTGTTTGAAGATCATTGCAACATTTGCCTTTCTTCAGTTGTTGGGAATCTCCCTTTATCTCAACAACCACTCTAAGAGGATAGAAAGTGGCCTTGCAAAGGTGGTAGCTGGTTCTCCTGATAGCCCTGTGGGTTCCATGGACTTTAATGGATCAAGTCCCCTCAAGTAATCCTGCTTTATTCTCACCTGTTTGTGATAGTTCTCATCCTTGAAGTCATTCACTAAGCATGGAGGAAAGGGAGACCTACTTAGTGAGGAATGAAGCTCAGGAAGCACTGGGTACCTCAGCCTTATCTGCACCTGCTGTCACTGGATCACTGGTCCCATCCAGCAAAGTACCTATATTTTTATTATTCACCATTTTGCTGTTAATGGGGCTGAAGTGATGAAGTTCTTCATGTTATCCTTGATGTCCTTTACAAACATCAACTCCATGTGAGCTTTTGTTTTCCTAATGTCATTCTTTTGTGGCCAGGAAATGTTTCTAGATATATCCTTACTATGCTGTCCCTCCTTCAAACTCCTTCATGCTGCTTTTTTGCATTGTGGTCTTCAGGGTTAGCCACTGTCATGATACATCTGCTTTTTTTCTTGAGAACTGGGATGGACTATTCTTGTACATAGAGGTTGCTGTCCTTAGAGGCCTGCAGCTTCCTTGAGCTCCTTGTCTCTTGGATCTGCCTCCCGTGAGATTCCCACTACCACTTTCCTAAATGGAAATCTGCTCACCTGAAGCCCATGGTCTGCACTGCTACTCTCCTTCCTCATACCCCTTAGGATCTTGAGTTCCACTACCTTGTATCACTACATCCGAGTCTGGCACTGATAACATATCCCTCCACAGCCCCTCTTTACCACTGAGCAGGTGATTCAGCTGTGCATCACTCCCATTAGCCCACGCAGGACTTGATTCAGGGACCTGAAGTTCCCTCAGACAGCCTCCAGGAGCCTTGTTTTCTGCTAGGACCTGATGTGTTGCCCTTCCAGCGGATGCCATGAATGTGAAAGTCCTACATAAGAAGCAGGTCCTGTGGTCCAGAAGCTTCCTTGAATTATTTAAAGACGGCTTCTTCACCTTCCACACCCTGAGCTCTGCAACATCTTCTCACCACAATGTCACCCATGTCAAGTGTGGCTTGGTGACTGCACAGGAAGCTCTAGTATCTCCTCTATACTTCCCAGGTTGAGTTGTGCACACACATCTAAGGCAGCTGCATCTCATTGCCACATTTTGACATTCCTGAGGTCTCTTCTGTTTGCATAGCCCTACACTTTTTGCTTTAATGACTCTTTGCAATATAATTCCCTTTGTTCCTCAGTATGGTAGCAGAACACTGCATCTTTCCTCCCCACATCTTGCCCACCCTCTCTTTCCTTGTTTCTTGCCCTGCATCTTCCCAAGCACCTGGCACTATGGCTGCAGTTTGAAATGCTCACTCGATGTGCCATGGTGCTACAGTCAGTGAGTGTCAGCCACAGCCACGGCCTGCCAATTTCTGTGCACTCCTGCCAAAATAAATGAAGTTGTGATGAGGAAGGGATATCTTTTCTCACACCTGGAAAGGGCTGAAGGCTTGGTACTTCATGGAGTAAAAGCTTATCTAGGATTACTTGGGATGTGCAGGATTCAACTGGCCACACTATAAAGACCTCCAAAAGTCCAAGTATTTGGTTTGTACTGCCCAGAGCTTCTGGTTAGGGTGAGCTGAAGAGGTATTGGTGATGCTTCTTCACTACATGTAACTGTATTACAAATGCTCTGTAACCAGCAACACTAAGAAATATCTCTCTGTTATTAACTGTAAAATTTTAAAAGTGGGATAGCAGCAAGTGCAAAAATGCCTACATTTTACTGTCAGGGAAATAGAATTGTGATAATTTTAATCCTGTTCACCACTGTGGAGGTGAAAATGAGATATGATTTTAGCTTCAGCACAATTTGATGTGTAAAACCACTTACACATTGCTAATACGCAAACTGCTTGAAAAGAGTTAAACTGTGAAAAGAGTTATCTTCAGACAAGCTTTTTGAGATTAGTAGATAAGGATCCGTATCCAGGAAAGACACTGCCTATGAGGTGTCTTTTCTAAGGCCAATAGGTGCATTCAGATCAACAAATGTCAGAGAACTTGCCAGGTCTTGAACTCGTCTTCCATTTTTTGATATTGTGAATCTTTTTTTTTATGTTTCAGCATTCAGCCCAGCTTGTTAAAGACTTGTTTCAACCTTTTGGATAACTTTGCCAGATACAACAACTTCATTCCCAGACTGACCTGACCTGGATACCCACCATGCACAACAGCACTGCCCAACCTCCGCACGCGGCTGCGACCTGTAACGAGACTTGGCCCACGCAGCCGCCGAGCTCCGAGTTCTCACTGGGTGTGTTGGTGCTGCTGGCCTTCCTCATGGTGCTGCTGTGTCTGGTGACCATCCTTGGAAACATCCTGGTGATCCTTGCTTTTGTGATGGACAGAAACCTCAGGCATCGGACTAACTATTTCTTTCTGAATCTTGCTGTCTCTGACTTTGCAGTGGGTAAGTCACCACTAGCTGTGCAGCCATGTGCTAATTGTGTTGTAGGACTCTTAGGAGAAGCACTGGTGTTTGTCTTCTGTGTGTTTTCTTCTGAGAGAAGTATTTCCCAGCTGTGTCAGGGGTAAGGATGTGGAATGGTGGAAGTTGCATGAAGTATTTTAATAGCCCAATGGGTCTCAAAATACATTATAATGAAAATGCTTTTTCATATAAATGCTTTTAACGTTGCTTAAGGAAAAAGAAGTGACTACTATATGTGAATACTTTTTAAGAGGTTGTTTGTTACAGTTTATGATTTACCCTTGTCTCTCCTGTAAGAGTGTTCGTCACCCACTTCAGAACATCCTTATAGTTGACAGCTATGTGTCATACATCCAGGTAAATGAATTATTTCTCTACATAGTAATAATGGTTTAGGAATGTATTTTATCTTTACACTTTATGACCAGAACTTTTTACTGGCTTCAGCTTAACACAGGCTATTGATCTGATGGGTTGTTTGGTACCGGTAACACCCTGCTGGCATCTCTGATCTATATTCCTTATTGGTCCCCTCTTCCCATAGTGTCACTGCAGAACTCCAGGAGAGTTTGTTGCTGGAGCTGCCATGGATCCAGTCCTGGCTGGTGATGCCAGGTGAGGTGGTGGTGGAGTGAATGCCTTTTGCAGCACTCCTCCTGGGCTGAAGCCAGGGAAACAGCCCATGCAGCAGAGAAAGTCTGACAAAACCACAGTCGCAGGGCAAATGTGCCAGCAAATGTCTTGACTTGAGGCTGGTGAGGAGGTATTTCTGCACACAAAGGCTTTCTCTTCAGGATGGTCACAGAGACCATTATTCACTGAACTGTGAGAAAGGAAATCGTGGCCACAGACCTACTGCACTTTTGACAGTACTGTCTCCCCCAATGCTGTTCCTTTGTCAGCTCTGTGTAGTGAAGTGTAGCCTTTAAGGTTTTCCTCCACTTATGCTGTTTATAAACATGTATTGCCTTATTCTGGGGCTTGGCCCATGGGACAGAAACCAAACAATGCATATGATCAAGCCTTTGCTTTCCTGCTAAGGCAGCCAATTTGCTGGAGCTGCTATTTCATTGCTCAGGTCTTCTGCAAAAGTCTGTTTCTCCTCAGGTCTCACAGTTTGTCAAGAGAATTAAATACCTACCTTCAGCATCTGTTCTTTGTGGCTGATGCCTCATGCATTCTTAAATCAGCCATAAAGAGGAAGTGATTGCCATCAGGATTAGATTGGCCTGTAAAGACTGTAAATCTAAGATTTCGTCTCTGATATTGCTCAGGAAATCCTTTATTTTCTGAAATTGCTGTGGGGTTGTGTTTTGTTTTTTTTTTTTTTTAATTTATTAAAAGTCTGAAATCTTTCCAGGGATGTGACTCCTGTCTTTTGCATCCACTAATTAGTAAAAGTAAGAATAGCTTCAAATATCAATGCTTAAAACCTGGGGTTTGCCTCTGTATTCTTATGTATAGCTAAAAGCAGTCATTACTTTTTGACATGGTGGAAACATTGGTCCCATTGAAGTTCATGAAAACAGTACCTGTTGTCAGCAACCAAGAAAAATGAGTATATAGTACCAAATTGATGCTGCTTGTATTTAAGGTGTATGTTAAAATAAGCCATCAGTATTGAAAGTGCTGGGAGCATTTCCCTGTTGATAACACTCTGTCAGCTCATTGCCCAGAGTTTTCTTGTCAATGGACCACATCATCCCGGATATGTTTAGTAAATTCTAAGATCTTGATGGACATGTCAAGAAAGGAATAATCTGAAGAGTTTAAAATGGATCTTGAAGCAGTATATAATTTTCTATTTGTCTCTCGTAGATCAGCATTTTCAGGAATGTAGAATCACCTATTGCACCACACTTCTGAAAGAATGTTAGTGTTAAAATGAAAAAGTTGCTGGCTTAAAAATAAAACACAAACATGATTTTCTTAATGAAGTACTTCAGTGAAAGGTCTTTTGGATAAAACACAAATTTAACAAACCAAAATAGTTCTGGAGTTATTCTCAGGTAGAGAAGAAGCATGAAATTAAAATACTCCTTGAAAATGAGAGTTTTATACTTCTGCTGTGTCACTCTGTCTCTGGTAGAACACCACCAGACTGCCCAATATATTGTCTTCAGCTTACAAATGCTAACCAGTCTTACAGGAATAACTGCCATTGGCAACATCTGCAGATGTGTTTGAGGGAAAATTCTAATACAAATGAAAGAATAGAGGAAATACAATGATGATGAGGTTACCTATCAGAATGCAACCACAGTGCATATATGCTGCAGCACTAACTTTATACCTTTAGAGAGTCTAAATTAGTTACACTTGGATTTTCTTCTTCAGTAAATCCTTCTTTGCTGAATGACTTTCAGCTTATTCTCAACACTCAGCACACATAAATTACACTAAGATCTAAGACACAGAAAGTCACCATCAGATTTCATGAGAATTTAAGAATTTATTTATATAAATTACATATTCTCCTTAATAGATTTGTTGATTTTTTTACCCAAATACCAAAACAGTGTGTCTCTCTCCTTCCAGGAGTTTGCAGTCCCTATGAACTGCATGATATCTTTGTGGTTGCTTTCCACAGGCGTGTTCTGCATGCCCCTCTACATCCCTTACAGCCTGACAGGGAAATGGCACTTGGGAAGAGGCATCTGCAAGCTCTGGCTCGTTTTGGACTATGTCCTCTGCACAGCTTCAGTGTTTAACATTGTTCTTATCAGCTACGACCGTTTCCTGTCTGTTACTAAAGCTGTAAGTACCCTGTTTAGAGCTTCTCTATTTTATTTTATTTTATTTTATTTTATTTTATTTTATTTTATTTTATTTTATTTTATTTTTTTTATTTTATTTTATTTTATTTTATTTTATTTTATTTTATTTTATTTTATTTTATATTTTATGAAAAAAATCTTGTAAGCCAAACACCAGAACTTTTGGTGTGTAAGAAACCTTATGCTGGAAGGCCAAAGACTCAGCATTTTCAAAGTACAAAATTCAGAGCTCCTATACAAATGCAATTAATACCTATGGACATTTGTATGATAGTTCTAGTGACATTAACTCAAACTTTTGTTATCAATTTGATGTCTAAGCTTGCAGAATTACACATTCATCCTGTGAAAGGGATGAAGCAGAATGTGAGCCACATGATATCTATCTGTTCTGCATCAAGTAGTACAAAATATGTACTGGCCCTGGAGTGAATGGAAAAGGAAGAAAAATAGGTGAATTTTTTAGTTTCATCAGTGTAGTTTTGAGTGAGTGAGAGTCATGCTCCCAGCAACTATACAGTGCTAATTCCTCTGGCACTTCAGACCATAGGTGTCTCAAACAAGGCATACCAAATAACTAGGTACTGATGGATCATCCTGGTTCATACCCTGGATCTGGACCCTGGTACAGTGACATTAACTTGTAGAGAGACAACCCCATGCTCTGACAGCATCAATAAACTTGCTTGGGTGAGCTTCAGCTGATCAACATAGACACATCTCTGTATTACCAAGCATCTCTTGAGTTTGTCTCCTCTTGCTTCTCTTAGTTCCAAAATGGGTCTCTACAAGTCTGAACTTGTTATGTTTTATTATTTTTTTTACCTCACAGGTATCTTACAGAGCCCAGCAGGGAATAACATCTAACCTTGCCATCAAGATGGTGGCCATCTGGGTGTTAGCATTTCTCCTGTACTGCCCAGCCATCCTGTTTTGGGAGCACGTGGCCGGACACAGCGTGGTAGCGGCGGATCAGTGCTACGCCGAGTTCTTCGACAACTGGTACTTCCTCCTGTGCGCATCCACCCTGGAGTTCTTTGTGCCGCTGCTCTTGGTGACCTACTTCAACGTGCACATCTTCCACAACATCCGGAGGCGCCAGCGGCGTGGCAGCGGGCAGGACTGTGAGCCTCCAGGGAGCAGCAGCCTGTCCTGGAGGTTTTGTGGCTTGCCGAGGCCGGCGGCATCATCTCCTTCGTCAGAAGCAGGCCGGCGGCATCATCTCCTTCGTCAGAAGCAGAGGACAGTGTTTCATCACTAGCGAGGTCTTGGAGACCAGCAGTGGTGGCTAATGGTCCATCTGGAACAGAAACCAGTTCTGCGGCTCTCAAAGGGAACTTTTCTGCTTCTTTCTGTTCAAGAACTGGATCAAAACTCCAACGGGACAAGAAAATAGCAAAGTCTCTTGCCATAATTGTCTGTGCATTTGCCGTTTGTTGGGCCCCCTACTCTTTATTAATGATTATTCGTGGGGTCTGCCGAGGAAAGTGCATCCATAACTCCCTGTATGAAGCAACCTTTTGGCTTTTGTGGATCAATTCCTCTTTGAACCCATTTCTTTACGCTCTCTGTCATGTTAAATTTCGAATGGCTTTTCTGAAAATACTATGTCACAAAAAGTTTGCAACACTGAGATCAGGTTCTTTTTAGAAGGAAAAACAAGGTCCAAGAGGACCTGAATGAGGGATGTAAGTAGCCACTGTTTGAGATTTGATTTAGTCTTTCCCAGGAGATTAAAGTAGTTGGAAAATCTAAGTAAGCCTCTGTGAAATGTCCTCCTGCAGACAAACACGCATGACCAAGATTTGTGTACTTTGCCCATCTATTTTAATTGGCCAGTTAAAGGTTATTGCCTCTGTTTGACTTTGGCTAGTAGTATATCCACATTATTTTAAATCTGATTGCTTCAATTGCAGTACTGCTTATATTTGTGTTTCCAGGTGATATTAGGTAAAAATACAATAAAGTTGTATATTACCCATAGGGTCAATAGTATTCTAAAATTGCTTTCTTCTCTGTTCTATTTATTTTAAACAATTTGCATTCAGAACCTGTTTTTGGCCTATATGAAATGTCCAATGAAGTTATGACTTTTGTTGTCAGGCACGGAGCAGGATTACCTCCTTTCACTAAAGGTTTTTTGCCATCAGAAGCAGATAGGAACTACTTTTAAAAACTTGGATGTATGTGTTCTCTGCTGAAGGACATCGCTCGCTATCTTTGCTCAGATGCAGCAGTAGAGAATTCAGGTGTGTAAAGCATTTATGTGGGTGTCCAACTATTCTGCAAGAAACAAGCCTTCTTCAGATGTAGTTTTGAGAGATCATAGAAAGAGAAGTATTTGTTCTTACTCCTTGGGGAAAAATCCAATACTGTTTCTGGTACAAGTCCTCAGCTGGAGGTTGTGATAAATGGGTATATTGGGTAAGGCTGTGTTTGTTTTTCTGCATGAGTCAGGAAAATGGCTGGCCTTGATGGCTGCCTGTAGTATGTCTGGTGAGAGCTGAGACAGCTTGGAGGTGATCTTCTTTCAATACACACTTTCCATACTGTTAAGGGCTATTTACTTGCATGGCTCTGGAATTACCAGGTATTAACTTTTTTATTAAATAAACAGATATAACTTTAAAATGTAAATAATTTCTTTTCATCACACGGTCAGTAAGTATAAGGCTAGGAAATAAATGGAAGAATGAAAACTAAAGAAATGTGAGAGGTATTTGGTGTCCATTTCATCTTCTGGTTTTACTTGGTGTATATTCATATAGTATATTAGTATATTTCACTTAACAGTCTTCTGAGTGTTCTTCTAGGCTGAGTTACCATTTAATCACAGTTACATGTTTTGCTATACTATATGATAATTTCTACTCTTTTACTTATATAAATTACACATGTATTCAGTGTTAGAAGTATTGTCTCTCAAATATGAGATGAGAACTAGTATTCAATACAAATTACTTTGAAGACCTGTTTTCTGCGTTTGTTTTGAGATTTTGGCCAGTGAGATTGGCTTGTAATTACTGCTAAAAGTCAGCATACGTGTATCTCCAAAGCATGTCAGAACACAAAACCTAAGAGCCAGCACACCCACCTGTTTTCTTTAAGCACAGCATATACCACTCTTTCACCTGCAAAGTTTTTGTCCTTCTTTTAAAATGCAACTTGTAAAGTCAGTGGTGTTGAACATGTCAAACAGATCCTTCTGTGTCAGCTTTTAGAGGAAATCCTCCTTAAAGTTTATAAGACATGCTTTTTGACCATGTCAGAAATACAGAGTTAAAGATTTCATCCTGGTTAGCTTATCAAAAAGATGTTTTTGAAATTTAGCTATTGTCATTTGTAGATAAGGACACATAATCTTATATCTATGACGTGTTACATTTTTTTCTCTTCTTCCTCTTGCGTGCTCACATCTTTTGCTTTCTTCTCATACCAGCCTGGTTGCTGCCACAAGTCTTTGGTACAGGCCAGAAGAGCTGAGTGCTGGCATCAACAGAGATTTATTTATAACCTGACTGAGGCCTTATGAATTCTGCAGCAGTGCCCTGTACAAAAGCAAGTTGAGGTTAGTTGATACAAGATATGAAGGACAGACTTAGGTGCTCTGAGGGGCAGTGAAACACCTGATGTTGCCTCCATTTGGGTTGACTTGACATGTTAGAAGTTGTCAGAATAAACACTCTAATGGGACTGTGCTTCTTGGTGCAAACTTGGTTTTAGAGGCATGGGTAGACATTTCAGTAGTACCTCCAGTTTATTTTTGTCAGCCTTTGCAACTGTACTGGGAAATAAGTTGTGAATCTAGTTGGAATATCTCCCTCATTTTTCCTGAGCTACTGTTAGTAGGATAGTGTAGTCAGAAAGAAGCTGGTGGGAAAGCAAAATGAGCTTTGTTTAGGTGAGGGACTAGATTAGTCTCTTTATTCTTCTGATGTAGATATTATTTCCAGCAGAGAAAGGCACAGAATCATAGCATGGATGCCATGGTTTGGATTGGAAGGGACCTTTAAGATCATCTGTACCTGGACAGAGACACCTCCCACTAGACCAGGTTACTCAAAGTCTTATCCAATCTGGCCTTGAACACCTCCAGGGATGGGGCATCCACAACTTCTCTTGACAACCCGTGTCAGTGCCTCACCACCCTTGAATTTCTTCCTAATATCTAATCTAAACCTGCCCTCTTTCAGTTTAAAGCCATTGCCTCTTGTCCTATGACCACATGCCCTTATAAAAAGTCCCTCTCCAGCTCTCTTGTAGCTGCCTTTAGGTACTGAAAGGCTGTTTCAAGGTGTCTCTGGAGCTGAACAACCCGAGGTTACTCACCCTGTCTTCATAGGAAGGGTGTTCCAGTCCTCTGATCATCTTGGTATCCCTTCTCTGGGCTTGCTTCAACAGCTCAATATCCTTCTTATGTCAGGGACCCCAGAGCTGGATGCTGAACTCCAGGTGAAGTCTCACAAGATCTCTGTACATTGTAGCCCTTACCTTTCATCCAGGCTGTGGAAACACTTGGCATTGTCAGGGGAAGGGTTTAGACCAAGAAGACTCCTGTGGACAGTGAGTCCTTGTGGAAGCTGCACAGGTAAGCTGCATTACTGACCTAAGTAAGGCCTTCATGCTGATGGCATGAAATTCTTCCTATGCCTGTTCTCAGCCCATGGTCAGTGCAGGTCCTGCAAGCTATGGCTTGGGATCCATGCTGGTGAAAGGCATCAGTAAGGCTGAGGGAAAATCTGGTACCACTGTCAGATGCAGATTTCAGTTCTCCCTTGGATTGATAGGACCACAAAACAAACCAAAATTCAGATGTGCACCTAAGACCAAAGTCTTAAATTGGACAAAAGACAGTGCCATGCTTTTAAGAAGGAATTTGTCTGGACCTTGGAGAGGTGTTTTTTTAGTTTCATTAGTGAACAACACCTTAATCCTTAATGAAAAAAAATCTTCTTTGGGCTCTAACAAAATAATACATGAAGGACCTGCTGTTGAGAAAGCTTAGTCAAGAACAATTAGTCATTCTATTTGTGTGAGGGCCTTGTGGGCACTCAACAGGACTTAATTGCCATGACTTGGCCTCCCCTGCACCTCCACTCCTTACATCAGCCTTGGGCCTAAGAGCATCATTAAACTGGGGTGGTCCTCTCCTGAGATACATGAGTGCTTGTAGGTTGCTCTGAGCACTGTCTTCTGCTTTTTTTTTTTTTTTTTTTTTTTTTTTTTTTTTTTGGCTTTAATTGGACTTCTGACATTGGCCTTGGACCCAGCTTGTCACCTCATGTTTTGTCATGTTCTGCCCCAGCCATACCTGGGGAACTGAAGTCATCCACAGCAGCATAGTCTGTGATATCACTCATCTCTCAGAACGAAATCACACCAGTGGGTCAAATCCAATCTGATAAAGGACTCCTTAGGAGGTTCTCAGTTCTGCCTGCATAGAATCTCTTCCCTTCTTCCCCCCAAACAATTCCAGATCCCAATCTTTATTTATTTACTTTTTTCCTAGTGCTATCCTGATACTTCTATCATTATATCAATCTTCCTTTGACTTGTATCCTTCAATGGTGCATTCTTTTTCCTTGCAGTCTCACCATGTTTCTTGTATTCCTGTATTACCAGGTTTCCCATTTTGCAACAGGTAGCTCCACACTGTTGTACTGTCTATAGATTTGCTGTGGCACATATTTCTCTATGCCTTGCTCAACCGTTGCCCAGTCATATTGGTACAGCTTTTTCACAAAAGTAATAAAAGACATTTTAAGCCAAGAAACACAAAAAATGAATCCAGAGCAGAAAAATCCATTTTTTTTTTGGTCTTGTTTTCAGCTTGCATACATTTATATTAAATAAAGTGTTTTAGCAGCAGTGTTAATGAAGTGCATTAGAAACAGATTTTCTAGTGCAAATAGGGTAAACTGGCATAAAGTGGAGTGGCTGAAACCTGGAACAGCATCATGTAAAGAGAGAAGATGAAATTCTATTTTTTTTCCTGTGCAAATGGGGAAGTGGAAAAAGCAGATTATTTTGTATGTCACTGGTAATCACTAGGTATTGTCCTCTCAAGACTTTCCCCCTCTAGCTTCTTTTTCAGGATCTGGCTACTATTCTTCAAGCTGCATCAAACTTTCATGCCTTTAAATGCTGGCACAGTGCTCTGATCTTTGTTTGTGTGTATACTTGTTCATTTACTTTCTCTTCTTGCTAAACAACTCTGCCCAAAATTTTTGTCTTAAATATGCCCGGGTAGGCTTAAATATGCCTGGAAGACAGGCACTCTGGGTGCATCTGCTGGCTCTCCTTACCATAGCTTCTCACAGAAGCCTCATTTTGGCTTTTTTTTCCTGTCGCTGTTCCAACCAGCATCTTCCTGCAGATGTCACTGATGCTACACGGTATTTTTAAGCCTTGCCAATCCATGGGTTTTTCAAAAGGTGCCATTTAGGTGTACAATCCTACATGATATGACACCAGCACCTTTCTGCTAAAACTGCCACCAGATCTGCTGTATTACATCTAATATTTACTCTGCTGCAGAAAGATTAGGGGAATGGCTTATTACCTTGGCAAAGAAAGGAGGACTTTAGTCACACAGATAATCATAAGACAGCAGAACTTCTTTCTAAGTTGCTCTGCATAGAAATCATCCTGTGCTCAGAATTTAAAGCAGGGCCTTATGTCACCCATGGAAAAGGAGAGAGAATCACAGTGAGCTGAGAGCAGGTCCTCAGCATTGGCTTGTCAGAAAAAAAGTCCTCTCTCTTCTGACACAGAAGGTTTTTTTCTCATTAAGCTATTTAAGCTATTCTACTTGTGGGCTGCTGCTAAAGAAGTCCATCTCTTGCTGCCCTTTGTCAGCAGCTTACTTTTGGGTTATCTTCAACTACCAATGAAGCTGCAACTTTGGATATGAGCACTTGGTTTTGTTTCTCAGTCATTTCCTATGGATCAGAGCTTTAGCTTTGCTAAAGTCATTGGGGATTTACCAAGAGACTCAAGTTCTGCCAAACAAGAACAGAGTAGGCCTTTGCCTGATCTGTGCAGTGGACAGCTTCAAGGAGATCAGCTCAGCAGAATTTTTGAGGATGGAGAACTTCCCCAGTAAGACAGATCTTGGTTCTAATGCTTTCCCCAGCAATCTAAGGGTCTGAGCAACTTGAACTATATCTTGAACCATTTGTACATAGGAAACTGTTTGTAACTGGTAAAATTCATGGAGTTCCCTGCTGGGACATTGACATTCAGCTGATTCTGCTGCTTTTGACAAATGGCTGCAAGTAGAGTCAATTCTCAAGTATATGTAAAGACAGTATGTCAGTGCAAATGCCTTCTTTACAGGACATGAGCCAAACTGGTCTGGAATGAAGCCAAGGAAGTTAATGGGTATAGCCTCTGAATTTTAAGGGGTTATATTATTTGTATTCTATTTCTGTAATAATTTCTGGTGTATACAGATCAATCAATTTTCAGCTTGTTCCACTATGCCACCTCAGGTTAACTCACTATCTGACTTTTGTGGTATTATATTGATGCACTGTTTCTTTCTGTTCTCTGTTGCTGGGTTGTTCACGCTATTTAACGTCACAATATAATTTTTTCATTATTATACATCAGGCATAATGAGAGCAAATTGCTCTGGCCTCTGACTCACCTCCTCTTACAGCTTTGCACCTGGTGTTTTATCCCTCCTCTTTACCATGCTGGAGGTGCTGGAATTAGAGTGCATTAAGAACTGGTATGTAAATGCTTGTAAGTTTGTTTTCTTGATAAGAAATAGGAGTATCATATTTTTTAATATTTTCCCCATCCAGCATTCAGATTTATGTCTTCCTTAATACTTGAATCTGGGCATATAAGAGACTGAAGAAAGAAGAGCTTAAGCCAAAACTGAAGCAAAGTGGTGATTTCGTATCTTTCCGATTTCCAGACCTTAGACCCTGGCCCCTGTGCAAGTTATGTCTTTTGAAGTCAGAGATTTGTTGCTCCTTGGTAACATGGCATATCTGCACTGGCAGAAAATTTGAACCAAAAGGGGGATGTGAGGAGTAGTTGCCTGCTAAAACAGCAGACAAAATACACCTCTGGTTTTGGTAAAGACCTTGAGCCATATTTGAGTGTCTCATCTCACATAGTCTCTTAGATGTCAGAAAGGATCTGAGCGAATCAATTACCACAGAGAGACGTAGCAGATTTCTTTGGATGTATTTTTCATGGCAAAGGGATCCAACAGAGAGGCAGGTGCAATTCAGTGCTATGCTATATCCAGTTCTGGGATGGAAAAGTTCTGATAAATAGAATATTTTTTTCTTTTCCCCTCCAAATTTGCTAGATCCTTTAAAAAAGGATGCTAGTAACATGAGTGTAGTTTACTAGATTGCCCATTTAAAAAATAAGCTTTTTTCCCCTAATTTTTGACATGCCAGCTTTGCAGAGAGGGAAAAGTGTAAACTGAACTTTTGCACTGCTGATAATGTTACAGATTTCTGGCCAGGTCATGGAGAGGGTACTACCTCACTCACAGTGGAGCAACTTGAAGTCTCTCTGTAGTGATTAGTATTCCTAGAGCGTGTTTGTTTATTTCTTGGACTTAAAGCCTTTTCAACCTCTCCTTCCTTCCCCTGATCCTCCCAAAGCAAAAATAACCATTCTAAGAGTTCTTGTGGGTGCTTCCTGGCAGACCTTGTTGTTAAGATCTTTTCATCTTGGATTGTATTTCTTTCTTGCTTCAGGCCATTAGCCTTTGCCGTGTCCCCTTTGGCTGCCCTGCATAATTCCTGCTTCTGCATGGCTCTTCCCAGTTCAGATTTATTAATTGAAAGGGAAGCTGCCTCTGTGGCACCTGAAGGGCTTCCGGCTGAGCCTGAGGTGGGGCAGCAGCCTGCAAAGAGAAGTGGCTGCCTGGTGGCTCTTGCTATCAGCTGTGCTTTGCTGACACCCAGGGCACTTAGCCTCCAATTTGGCTTTTCTAAGAGGCAAAAAAGCTCCACAGCTCCATAGCTGTGAGGTGAATTTGAAAGTTGTGCCCTGGCCCGGAGAGAGGAGGGCAGAGGTGTGAGGTGGGCAACAGAGAACTAAAGGAAGCACCTTTCCAGAGATGGGTACCCTGAGCACCGACACCTCGATGGCCCAGCCTGCAGGGTCTCCAGTTCTAAATTAGCTTTGCATGTAATGACAAACATCCAAGGCAGGTTTATGATCTTCCTCAGGCTTGTGTGTTCCAAGCTGGGCAATGTCATCTGANTTTTTTTTTTTTTGGTCTCTAAATGTCAGGCTTTGGAAAAAAAAAAATCACCTGAAAATTTTTGCTTAATTCCTGCTCCAATTTATAGCCAAAAGGTATTTACTCCTCTTTAGTTTCTCAGACTAAGCTATGGATCTTGTCACAGGAGGTTTCCAGACTATAATTTGTTTATTTACTGATCAAGGGTAGGTGTACTTGAGGTGCTTGCTGGCAGGGTGAAGCAGAGACGAGGGCCAGCATGGAGGACCTTTGTCTGAGCACACAGTTTGGCTGGGTCCTGTAGTCACCCCTACAGTTTTGGGGTACATGAAGGTGCTGCAGCCCATTTTCTCTGCTGAGCCATTAATTCCCTCTCCACTGTAATGTTAACGGCTCCAGTAACATGAGCTGCTAGTCCCTTAAAGCCTCTTTTCTCTCCTTTTTTTATTACTCTCATCTTTAACTGCTGTTGATGTGTCTTCAGTGCTGTGGAAAGCAAAGTTATCTTTCCATCTGTGTGGTTTCATTAAGGAAACAGAAAGAAAAAGCAAAACTACCCTTTATTTACAACAAAAGATGTGATAGAAGGAAGTGAAAGACTGTTTAACACTGAATAGGGAAAGTTAAATTTCTCTGGAAATGAGGGACGAGACAAGGAGGCTGAGGGGAGACTTTATTGCTCTTACAACTACCTAAAAGGAGGCAGTGGCAACGTGGGTGTTGGCCCCTTCTTCCAGACAGTGAAGGATAAAATGAGGGGAAATGTCCTCAATTTGCACCAGGTGAGGATCAGGCTGGATATTAGGAAAAAATTCATCACTGACAGAGTGATTAAGCATGGTAAGAGGCTCACCAAGGAAGTGGTGGAGTCACCGTCCCTGGAAGTGTTCCAAAAAAAGGGCAGATGTGGCACTTTGTGATATGCTTTAGTGAACACGATCATTTTTGGTCAAAGGTCGGACTTAATGATCTTGGAGTTCTTTTCCAACCTTAAGGATTCTCTAAATAATTCAAAAGACTAGCTGCAAGCCTGTTTATGTTTCACAATATTTGTGATTATTGTGCAATGTGTGACTAAAACACCACTGAAGGACAACAAAATGATGGAGTGCAGTTATCCATACAAACTTCAAATATTGTGGGGTGCATTCCTTAGTCATACAGACAAAACTGGGATGGTATTGTTTGATTATTCTTTATTATAGTGGCCCCATACCTCATAATTGATAAAGAGGGATCCCCAAATTGAAGGGATGTCTGCAATACAGAGAATAAACTGTCTCTGAAGTGTGGACGTTCACATGAATGCAGACTGACTTTGCAAAGTTGGCTGGGAGCCACACTTTGTCATGACAGTTCTAAAACATCACAACTTTTTAATAATATAAAGCCTAGACTTTTATCTGCATAAGTTTAGTAAATATTGATCAGATTAATGCTTGATACAGTGACACAGGGAGCTTAAGTTCTTCTATTTTAAGATCTTAGGTGAGCTAAGAGTTTAAGGTGATTTAAGGATTTTAGATTAGTAGAAAATAATAAATGGTCTTTAAACCTTTAATGTAGCTTAGCTGCAGATTTGCAGGCCATCCTTCAGACATTTAAAAAAATATTAAGCCTTCCTCATGCAGCAGAGTTTGTGTCAAATCCAGCAGGTTTCAAAGCTGACTCGGTTACACATTATGTCCCTCTCAAAGTGTTCAACACCACTAAAATTACTATTACCCAAAATTTAATTTTTTTCTCCTCAAATATTCATGAATTTGGGGATGCTGTGAGCAGTTTTCTTATGGCTTGGTCTTGCAGTGCCATCCTTGTAGGTAGAATGTACCTGGCATTGAACGGAGCCTTTCTGCTCCAAACTGTTTCTAGCTCCCATGAGAGGGGTCAGCTGGGAGAAGAGGCTGACAAGGGTTATAGCATCACTTCATATAACTGCAGAATAATTTTGGTTGGAGGTGACCTGTCAAGGTCATTTAGCTCAAGAGAGAACTTTAAATGTGTGAACAAGTTAAAAAGTTTTACTTTTTTTTAGTAGTTTCTTTGTGTGCCAGTTCTGATTCTCCAAGGAAGTGAAGGCAGAGGAAGTAGAGTGCTACAATCCACAATTGTTTTCCTGTGCAAAAGACTTCTAAAGCAAGACAGATTCAAACGGAGGGGAATGTTTCTGAGGCAGCAAAATAGGATCCACCACCGTGTGGCACTTACTTCCTCATCACACCCTGCCCATCAAAACGACACAAGGGTTTTCAGTGGCCAAGGGAATCCTGTCAGCAGCCAGCAGCAACTCCTGCCACTAGCAAAATTAATAGCAATGCTAATTTTGTGTTAGTTTCTTAACACAAACTAATTTGAATAATTTGATTAGAAAGTTAGTTGAGAGCACATGTTTTATGTAAAACCATAGCAATTGTCTGAAATCGTTGAGTGGGAACTGAGGAGATCTTGATCGAGAGTCTTCAAAGTGACACTCTGGTCACTTTGTTGGGCCATCCTTTCTCACATACCTGCAGCTCAGCCTGAGTTGTAGTTAGCTTTCTGTGTCACAACTCTTGTTGGAAACCTTTTCTTGAGTTGCAAGGCTTTTGCAGCTCATTTTCCTTCCAGCTTGAATTTACTTCTGACCACTTTGTGTGTATAGGTTCCATCCCAGTGCTTTTTATTTTAGCTAGGTCCCTTTTCCCCAGGCTGCTTCTCGCAGACACATCCCCAGTCAGCCACCCTTTGTTAGGCTGAACAGCCAGACATCTCACATCCATTTTCCTAACCTTCCCACTGACCTCTGTGTGCCTCTTCCAGCTGGAAGGTATCTCCCTGAAACATGGGTGACCAGGATTGTAGCAGTTTTCCATATGGTATCACCTGGGCCTCGTACAAAGACATGAATGCTTCCCTATTTTTACTGGAAATACCTCCCCTGCTGCCCTCATCATTCCCTTTTCAAAAAAAAAGGAAATTAAGTGAGTCTGGCAAGGTCTACCTTTAGTAAACCCATGTTGCATTTTATCCCATATTGCTTTTACCTCTGCATCATTAATTAGACTCCCCACAGAACACTATTTTAAAGCCTAGCAAGCTATTCAAGTGGCTCTAATAGACCTGTAAATATGGGTCAATTTTTTCACCTTCTTAATTGGAGGTCATACCCTTGTTCCCCAGTCCTATGGCACTGTCCACAACCTTATTACTTTACCAAAGAGAGTTGCTAACAGACTTGAAAAATCTAGTGACAAAGCTTTTCTAATTTAAGGCAGGATATTATCTCATCCTTCCTATTCTAGCACGCTGGTCACCTTTGTCTTAGGGAAACTGAACATTTTCTTTATATTTAATATTTAGTTTGGCTGACTTACCTGCACTTTTGTTCTTTCAAATTAATGACTCTACTTATAAAACCTTTTTTCCTGTGTTTCTCATTTAATTTAAGCCGAGAGACTTTGTAATAACTCCTTAAAAGATATTTTCTTTAATCATCTGTCTTATATAGTGCCTCAGATATGAACCAAATCAAGTCCAGACTGTGATCTTCTGAATGACGGCTGCTGAGGATTACTTGTTGATCATCTCAGTTAATGATATTGTCAGACCATATTGCCATTAAAAACATTTGTTTCCTAATCCACATCTAGGCTGTCACAGTTTGCCAAAATGACATTTCTGACAGCACTTAGCTCTGAGATTGTAGGGTATAACCAAATCTGGTGGTGAATTTAGTGTCTGATCAATGGAAAATGCTTCTGCCTCCCAAAAATGTTGTTTGGGTTTTTTTTGTCCTCAAGCTCTTCTTGTATATTGGTGCCATCATTTTTTGTTACTATCAATTTCTTTCTTCCCATATTACTGCCTCATAAAGTCCAGGGTATTTTTTAGATTCACGGTGAAATTTGGTGGTCTCAAGAACAAAAAGAAAAAAACCCTCAGACTGTATTAATCTCAGAAATAATATTGCACTCTTTGAAACATGCCCTTGCTGAGGATTTTGGAAAAGTCAGTGATACCCAATGTATTGTATAAACTTAGTTAGAAGTGTTTGCAGTTATCAAAGTGGGTTTCTTTTATTTATGGCTTTGATTAGCTATTTTTCAGTTTGGGGACATAGGGAAAATTTGGGAAGAGTGTGAGCCCATAATGAATGGCCAGGAGAACACATTTTTCTAAAACAAAAAAGCCTCTAACCAGACTATTCTACAAGCAAATGTGCCCAGTGGAGATAGTCCAGACAACTGCACCTGGACACCACCTGGATATAATTAAGGTCCCAGAATGGAAGATGTGTTAAAATAGATGCCAGGAAATTTAACACTCTCCCTTCTTTATTCATCTGCTGCAAAGGGATGGCATAGGTAATACAGTACAATGGACCCACAGGACTCTGGATATCTCTGAGGAAGACTTTTTTCCTTCTTTTAGATTCTGCCAGTGACTGTGTGCATTGGATTTTTGCTGCTTCTTGACCCTACAAGGTGCAACCACACACTGAGGGTATTTCTATTGTTTACATTGGCTGTGCAAGAAGGAATTACTTTGCCTCTCTCCCATGCTCAGACCCACAGGCCACACTCAGCCCCTGTGGGTTTCCTATTCTCCTTGAAAATGTTAATTCTTCTTAAAATAGAACTGACTGTGTCATTTCTTTCACCCATTACTGACCATGTTATTTTTTTTTTCCCAGTGTGTTGTTCAGCAATGGACTTCATAAACATGGCTTTCATGTCCTGCTTTATTATCCTTAGGTGAAAAAATTGCAGGCAAGTTTGCAGATATTTAAATCTGGTCTATTCAGAAACCAACTTGGTTGAAATGAAATGTAATGCTTTGCCTGAAAAAAAAGTGAAGGGGAAAAATAAGGTTCAGCTATGCAGAATACAACAATCAGTTGGTTAAAATCTAACATGGTGCCTTCATTAAATGTTAAAAATCTCTGTTGAAACACTATTAGCACAGCAGGGCTGTGAAGAGCCAGAGATAAATAATGACTCAGAGCAAATAGGTCTCAGCAGGACAAAAGAGGTGTTTCACCTTATTGTGATCAGAAGCTGTCCTTATATATGTTTGAAATTACCCTTAATCCCATTATTATTATCATTACATGTGACCTTTCTAAGTTTCTATTGTAAGAATAAATGGAAAAAATAGGAAGTCTGAGTGAAGACTTTCTACATATTATCATGTTAGAATAATTTTGTAGAGGAACTTGGGACAGAAGTCTGTTGCAATAGACAATGCACAGGGTGACTTGGTCCCTGATTGACTTTCTCATATTGGAAGCCCCAAGGGAGGGACAAATGGAGAGGCATGCAATCAGATATTATCATGATTTGCATAACTGGAGGCTGACAGACAAGCTGGACTGAGATTTAGCTGTGCTAGGTGCTTTATAACCACAGAATGATCTGAAAAGGAGTTACCAGCCTTGATACCCAACAGAATGAAACAAAATTAGTATATTAAAAGCATCTCAGCCATCTGCGACTCCTCATCAGCCTTCAGAGATTTGGGAAGAAATGAGTATTGAAGAGGGATCTAGGATGGTGGATCACACCTTTTTTTTTCGTCTGTTCCTCATTGTTCCTCATTAACAGAATTGACGGTGACAAATAATTATGTGGTGATATATAGATTTAGCAAAAAAAAATCCCTGCCAGCATGCAGGGCCTTCCAGTACTTTGCTCACCTTTGGGGCTTTAATCTCCATGATGCCATGATTCTGGTGATTCATCTTTGCTGGAGTTGCTGGGAACAGCTTGGGGACACAGTGAGTGACCACTGTTGTGGTGGGGAGGTCGTGCTCCAGGAGGAGGGATCAACACAAAAGAAGTTGTGAAAAGGAAAGAGGAGGACATAGTAGGTTCATCTGATTCATATAGCTTGAATGGGAAGTGAAGCAGACAGAGAAGTGGACCCTTAGGAAAATGAGAGCAGGCAGAAGGGGTCTGCAGTGTGGGGGAGCCTGGCCCTGGTACAGCAAAGGACTTTAAGGCAGGAGGTGAATTTGAAATGGGGATCAGTGTAAGTGAAAAGGTAGACAGCTGGAAAGGTGTCATGAAATCTGTTTTGAATACACAAGACTCCAGGAGGAGGGATCAACACAAATCAGAGGAAAGCTACTGGAACCTATGTAAATGATGGTGGATTCACTCATGTAGAATTGTTTGTGTTTTAAAATAAAGTCTTTAGATACGACGTTAGATATAGATAATGACAATAGGACAGCAAAGAGGGCAGTGATGTTTCCCCTCATAGGTGATAAATGCTGAACATCTTCACCTAAGATGCCTCTGTAAAAAAGGGAACCATCTTCTTTCTTTGTGTGGAAGTATGGCTCTATTCCCAACCAAATGTGCATGGTACAAGTGAAGTTGGAATAAAAGAATATCAAGAACACAGACAAAAATAAGTCTTGAAATGTATATATTTGGGCTGAGTATGAATGTTTAAAGGATATTAATATACCCTCTGAGAGATGAGGAAGGGTTCTGCCGTCTCCTATTATCTGGCTTAGTAGGTTGAATAAGTGAATAATACAGAGAGCAAAGTTTCTCCAACGAATGAGTCACCTAGACTCCAAACTATTAGCATGCAGCCAAGGCACATTGAAAAAGCAGGGTTCATCCACACTGGTTTTAGTAACTGCTCCACTCAGTGGGGAAATAAATCAGTTTTTCCTCAGTTAACACAAGATCTGAATAACCATCAATTCCCTCCACAGTATCTGCAGCACAAATGGTATCACAGATGCTTGATTGTAGGTATAAATTAGCATATTATGCCCATAGGGGGAGGCTGGATGATGATGGCTTAGTAGCTGAAGCCTGCTGGCCTCTGGGAAAGTGCAAATGTAATGTCAGATGACTCAGTTTGCCAGGTGAGCAAGAGAAGCTGTGCCTCCACAAAACAAAAAGGTGAAAAATGAAGACAAATTGTAGTGTCTGTGGTCATAGATACCATGCTCCCTGACATCCACACTTACTGACATTTAGAGACGAGGAAAAGCACCTTTGGAACTTACACTGACACAAAGGAAAGAGTACCTGGGTAAAATATCACTGCATGAGTCTTTCCTCTTACCTACTGGCCCTTCCTGGAGGAAGGGAAATGACAACTACTTGGAAACCTTTTGAGTTGAAAGGAATTGTAGGAGCTATCTGTGCAAATGCAGACCTCCATCTGAAGGCATTACCTGTGACTGAAAATCCAGACCCAGTTTAAAAGGAAAAGAGGGGACCAAACTCACCACGCCAGTCTGGTTGGGCCACTGACTTCTTTCCTGTAAGTTGATTCCTCTTGTATTTCCTCACAGCAGGTTTTTGCTCCCTATTATTATTATTTTCTTTTTCTATTCTCATCCTTTTTGTTCTTGCCACCCACATTTTTTCTTTCACAGAGAAGAATTTGATTCCTATAAATCTTCCAATGCCTAACACCTCTCTCCTGGTGGCCTGTTGTTCATGAGGCAGCATCTGCACAGTGCCAGGTGGGATCCTTTGTCAGCAATTGACAGGAGATGCTGCTGGTAGCTATTATGCACATGAAAAGGAAGACGCTGCCGAAATGAGGTTGTTAGAGAACCATGCGGCTCCTTCCTCATGTTGGGAGGACAAGTATACAGATTTCTCCTTCACTGCTGCCTGCCAGCGTGGAGCTGTCAATTATTGCCTGTGCTTTGACACCTGAGCAGCAGCCTGGCCTTTTCCTCCTCAGCCATCCCTGCCTCCTCTGCTGCACAGAGCTGCCTCTCCAGGTTAATGAGGTGCTGGTGTAATTTTGGCACCCAGATCTTGTGCTGACAGCTGTACCCCGGCTCCAGGGTCCTGGCACGTCACCACCACTGCTGCTGACCCGGGCCCCTGCCTGGAGCTGCTGCACATCCAGCAGCAGCTGGTTTCCCATGGGGTTCTTCCCTGTTAGGCTTGGGGATGGAAGACAGCCGAGTAGAAAACACTGTTAATTGTGTGAGAAAGTTTTTTCTTAGAGACTGGATTGGTCCACCTTTTACTGCAGCTGCTAAATGAAGTGTGGAAAAGCAGAGTTTGTTCTTCTCTTCAGCCTCCACACATGGAACAGTTGTGGACGCTGTGCAATGGGAATAGCTCCATGATGAGGTCAGGGCCACATCCCTCTGCCTCCCTGCCCGGGCAGCCAGCAATGGTAACCATGACAGTGGCAGTGGCAAAAAAGTCATTTTATTGTCATGAGATCAGTGGCATGTATTCCTTGAAAGGAAAGTTGCCTCTGGAAGAGGCATCTGTCCTGGTGCTGTCTCATCCAGGGTAGGTCCAGCTCTGCCCGTGTGCCCATTGCATCCCCAAAATGTTCACTGCTACAGAGGAAAGTTGTTCCAGTATTTCTAGAAAGAAAGTGATTGTTAAGAGGCATGAGCAGCCTGGAGCAAGGAGGGTGTCCCAGGCATTGTGAAGGGCTCTAGCAGGAGATCTGCAGAGTTTCTATCCTACCTCAGATCTACCATGTGGAAGGTGGAGGTGGGTTATTAAAGTCCTGTCAATGTCCTCAACCGGCCTGAGGCACTGAAATTTTAAAAGAAGAGGGTTCCCCTTCTGTGGCTTGAGGTTGCAGGGGATGACCTGTAACAGCAAATGTTTACTTCTCAATTAGTTATTGATTTTTTTTCCCAATTCACTGACAGCCTTGAATGTTACTGGAGCAAGTGAGAAAGCTAGAAGTAAAGCTACTATTTACAATAATTAATTATCTGGGTTTTTTTCCTCTCAGGGACCAAGAAACCACTTCTCAACATTAATGGGTCATAGATTCCTCTCTCAGCATCCATGTAACTTATTTAAATGTTAGAGCTATGATATCTACAGTGCAGCTAATAAAAATGAAATTGGGAAGTGGCTTCTCATGTAGTTACTCCAGTCCTTCATCTGTAATGCACAGGGAATGACTCAGGTACACAGAGCCCTTCTCCCTCCTTTATGATGGCATTTTCCCACCTACTGAGTATTTTTTACTATTGTAGTTCTTATGAGAGGAAAGATTGGTGTAGGAGTCGTGGCAAATTACCTTGCAGCACTTGTCATCAGTTCTATTGCCATTAAATGCATATTCTTGTAAATACTGGGCCGCTGCTGCATGAGGGATCTTAGAAGCAAGGGTGATGATGAAGGGTCTCTTTGTAGCAGGAGGGCTGAGCTGGCGGAGCCGCAGAGCCCAGCAGCACAGTCACAGCCCAAGGGGCTGAGCTTCAGAGGGAGGAGGGTCAGGAGGAAAGGCCACTGAGGCCGAGCTAGGGCTGCCCCAGGCGCTGCTAGTGAGCCGAGACTACCGCCTGTTAACTCGCCTGCCATCACTCCTTCACAGGAACTTTTGCTAGTACAGCTAATCCTGCTCTAGGGATTTACCAGGAATAAAAAACAGGAATAAAAATGTCACTGCTTAAACCAATGTGGTTCCACAGACAGAGGTTTCCAGTGCAGACTTAGCCTCAGGTCAGTTTTTTAAGGGTAGCTCTTGTCATCATTTACACTAAAGCTGGACTGTTGGGGGCAAAAAGTCAGAGAGGTTGCAGCATCACCGACCCTTTGATTTTGCCTGTTTCCCTGTACTCACTATTTTGGAGCCGAGGTTCCAGTGATGGGCAGGTATCAGGAGAATCACAGCATTTGCCCTTTTTTTTTTAGTCCCTTGACTGTAACTGGACGATTTACAGGCACAATTGTGAGGTTTGAAACAAGGAGATGGGAAAAACCACCAGGAGAATTTCACTCCTGCGAGGCTACCCCCCGCCTCTTTTATGGTTTCGGGGGGACTAGCGGCCAGAGGCACAGAGATGACCTTCCCCTTTGGAAATACTGTCTCCCCCTCACAAACGAGTTTCTGCCCTCACTCTTCGGGCAGTTTCTGATTTCCCCTGACTGACCTGAGGCTCTCCGGCTGCCTTCAGGAGCCTTCAGGAGCGCACAGGTTTGCCCTAAGGGACACGGGAAGCGAGCCGCCGTGTTCCTTAGGGCTGCGCTCTCACCAGCCGGGCAGCTCTCTCTGCACGCCGGATTTTTCCCCTTAATGAAGGCAAGAGCGCCTCTAATGCTCCCGAGTCGTTCCCATAGCAGGAAGCCCACGGTTCGGCCGGGTGGATGCGGCCACTGGATGTCACTGTTGTCCCGCGGAAACCCTCCGAAAGCCACGGGCCGGGGAGCGATGGCGGCTATGGGGAGCAGGAACGAGGATTTTCACACCCACTGCGGGATCGCTGCTTTGAGTGGCTCCGAGCAGCCCCGTCTCATGCAAAAGGACCGTATGGATTCTGGGAGGGTGAGGTATGGATGCTGTGAGTGTCGGTGCTGTGCATTGTTTGTGACAGCTACTTACTGATGATGCAAGGAAACAGTGATGAAATTAGCAGGATCCCCGAGCAGTAGCTTTAGAGTGTCTTTGACATTTCCTGTGGCTGCTCACTTCATGGAATCCTAGAATCATGGAATGGTGGTTGGAAGGATCCTTTAAGATCATCCAATTCCAACACCCCTGCTGCAGGCAGGGACACCTTCCACTAGCCCAGGTTGCTCAAAGCCCCATCCAACCTGGTCTTAAACACTTCCAAGGATGGAGCATCCACAGTTTCTCTGGACAATCTCTTCCAGTGCGTCAGCCCCCTCACAGGCAAGAGTTAATCCCTTCTCTGTGTACAAAGGTCTGAGGGCAGCGGGAGTCCAGCCAGGACAAGAAGGCTGCATCTCGTGGACCTGCAGAGCATCAGGGCTGAGCTGCAGGATGCCAGGAAGGAAGCCAGGAAAAGCACAGCCTGCACTCGCTTCCCGGGGCAAGCAGGGTGTGTGGAAAGCAGCATGTGACCGGTCTTGCCCAGAGGAGCGGCTGGGTTGCCCAGCTGGGGAGCGGGGAAGCGTCCTCAGGTGCTCCCAATGCAGACAACATTTGACAAACACCAGTGAGCCCAGAGCTGTGGGTCTGTCCAGAGAGGAGGATTGCAGATGGTGCAATGTCAGGCAAACCTGTGAATACCTCTGCTTTCTTTAGAGCACTTAGTCCACAGCAGACTGTAAGGCTGGGCAAACAGAGAGACAAAGGCAAAGGAATTTTACTTCTCTTTTCCTCCTCTCCAATACTTGTGCTGAACAGAAGCTCCTCATGGATGACGACTGGCTTCTAGATCTGAGAGTCCAAAACAGAGCTGTTGAGCATTTGTGTTTTAGGGAAGGTTTTTTCCTCCCAATTGCCAGTCTGGCTTTAGATTAGCTCTGTAGGGATGTCAAGATTTGTCTTCTGTGAAATGTCCTACCTTTCTTAAGATATAAAGTAGGCACTTATTTTTTTCCTACTAAGTTATTTTTGATTAAACATCCAAAAGTTTCTAGCAAAAGAATTTAGTTAAATGGAAAGAAAATACATCTGTATGATTAGTTACTTAAATAAAACTTCAGGATGTCATAGATTTTCCCCCCAAAAAAATCCTGGTAATTAAGGTAAGAAGTTGCAAATCAACCTTGTTCCTTACGAGATATTTTTTTAATCACATTCCCTTTCACTGAAGCCTTGACTAAATAAGATATTTGCATATGTCACTAAGTCATTTGGATCCAATTCCCTTGGGTATCTGCAAACAAAGGGCAGTCCCAGGAGTGACAGTCTGAAGTCACCTTGATTATACTTTAATAGCAGCAGTATTAAAAGAAGTTAGGGTGATGCCAAGGAAAAATGGGGAGACAAAACTTACTATTGAAAATTGAAGCTGGCTACAAGGAAATGGATGAAAACATCCAGCACCTAGCAGGTGACCTAATATATTTGGTTATGTGGTCATCTATGCCCAATGCAGGCAACCCCCAGTTAGTGTTAATCCCCCAGAGAAGCTCCTATGGCATAATAAGGCAGTCAGGATATTCCAGCTCAGGTCCAGAAACAGCAGAGCCACTCCTCAGTGTGTGCTCCAAATGCCTTTGGAGGAACAGCGACCTTCATGGATCCCATGTCTCTGTGCTCAGCCAAAACCCTGGCTGTGAGATGCCCAGAAGCTTGTGCTAGTGCTGCACTGCCCAGAGGCCCTGCTGAGAATCTGGGAAATAATTGGTACTAATGTTGCTCCTTGGCCTGTGGGTGAGATCTGACTCTCTTCTAGATGGCTGTGAGAAAAGTCAGTCCTGCCTGTGTGGATTTGCCCTACAGATGCTCTCTCTCACCTGGGGGCCTCTGTCCCCAGGGAAACGTGCTTTGCCTCATGATTTTTGTAACCCAGGAGACTGCTTGAATCATGATGGGCCACTCTAATAGAAGGAAATACCCAGACTAGTGACTTCTTAAGCTTTTTTCTCCTTTGATCTTTTCTTCCTGGAGGCATTTATTTGATCTTGGAAGGACCTTAGGGCTACAGTCTGCCCTAGCAAAGATATGACAGAGAGCGGAGGAAAGATTTTGAGTCTTTTCTTCTGACTATTCCTCTACATAACACAGGCAAAATATTGACATGGTTCTCCCAAGAGCATAGGGGCACGATGTAGCAAACCGGAGTGGAGACAAACTAAGTGAAATTTCCAGGACAAAAACAATTGGAAAAGGTTATGGCTCTGAGAGGCAGGATGCTCTTCTAGAAGAAAACACTGTGTGGGTTTCAGGAGGCTTGGATCCAGGAGACCTGACAGCCGGTGTGAAACTATGTAAAGGCCTACTGATTGCTTTGTTTCTCAGGTCTCCACCTGTGAAATATCCCCTGCCCCTTCTCTGTTTAGCTTCAGTGGGACTGTGGCTTTTCCAGTTAATACAGCAACGGAGTGAAGGTCTCTCACTTTCTGTTGGAGCCACTAGATGGGACCAGAGTAAAACAATGAAAATAATTTTGACATATAGGCCAATAAAGACATGTTATCTTTGACCTTTAAATCTAGTCTCAGGATTCAATCCAAATGCCAGTTTAGGCTTTCAGAGTTCCCTGCTAAAAATTAATCATCTTCTCTGCTTCTTCTTTTTTCCTTCTTTGAAGTGTGCTTCATCTACATAGCTGGTATTTGCATTGCCTTGTTATAGGAGCCAAATGGTGTCCATCCGTAGACATGAAATATGGAGGGGCCATTTGGGCTGCCCAAGTGCTTCCCTTCCCTCACCACACTCATTCCTGAAAGCACTGGGAGGAGCACTAAATACCAGAGGGAGATCAGATGTAGACACAAATGGAGAAAGGCTGGGGAAAGCAAAATGAAGCACATCTGCATGTTTCTCTTCCCATGAGCTGTGGCGCGGGAAATAAAGGAAAACCAGGACTCCCAAATCCAAGAAAGGCAGGAGCAAGGTTTGCAGTCTCTCCCCTGTTACTGTGCCCATCCTAGGATGCCATTCCTCTGTGCACACCTATTTGCATAGGCAGTGAGGGTGAGTCAGACTGGGCAGGGCCCCTTTCCCCCAGCTCTCTGTGGAGGGAAGTGCACTGGCAGTGCTGCGGGTGTAACAGCACCTCCTAATTCACACTGCTGACAATCAGTCAGAAACTGAAAGTAAACAACCTATTTACATGTATTTTAAACACAGCTCGCTGCCCGGCAGCCCGATTATTTTGAGGAAGAGGTTAAAGTGGACACTGTAAGGCAAGGACCTTACATAACCAAGCTCCAGCCCTCGGTGCATTAATATGGCTGAGTGGAGATACTAACATAACCTTACCTGTAATGGCATGAACACACCACTGTAATAATTCATTTAGAATGATGACACCTGAGACCTAATTTAAAACTCCTAGATGAATACTGTTCTCACATTCAAACCCCCAAGGCTGCTGCAAACATACCTAAGAAATCCTAAGAACTATAGTGAGCCTAATTGAATTGGACTTAAATGGACCATTGAGGTGGCCTCACAGAGCTCTGGGGAATTTATATTGTCTATACTGTATCAGAATCACAGCTTGAACTGAATAACGGGTTACATCCAATCATGTTACTGTAACTCATGCTTGAGGAAAGGGGGAAACCTTTTGCTATCAGCAAGGCTGTATGGAAAACAATTTCAAATCACTTTAAACCCGGTTGGCAACTACTTTGCCAATTATGGAGTCCTTTGGGAAAGGTGTGTGCTAGGGCTCGGGACTAAATGATTTATGTCAAGCGCCCCAGTCCCCGGAGGCACATACAGGAGGCTGGAGAGGAGGTGCTTGTGGCTAATTATTTCTCCTAAGAATACTTTAGCAAGGTAATTTGCGCTTGCAGATGAGTCACTCTGCACGCTGAATATAACACAGGGAAAGCAGAGACTTCAGCGCTACAGCGCACAGACAGATAAAAGAGNCTCAAGGGGACCACAGAGGAAGGCCAAGCAGAGCCTCATCCCCACGCCTAATTACAGAGAGGAGCCCGGCGTTTAAAAGGCTGATAAAAGTGTGCACTCTCTGTGACTCTTGGTGGTGCAAATCTGCTGGCGGCTGGGCAGGCAAGAGGGAAAAGCTCGGGCAAGCTGAAGGAGGTAGCAGCCAAATGCCTTCCCAGCGTTCCCGCCTGCGCATCCCCTTGGTGCACTGGCAGTTTCTTTGCTCCTGTTGTCTCAAATCTCCTCACAGGTGCACTGTTGACACTGTGTTATAATTTATGAAGCTGCAGATGCCTGGAACAGGTAATTCATTTTGCAGATGGCAAGTGTAAATTCTGCTGTTCCTCACATGGCACAGACTCGCCTGTTAATAAAAAGGCTGATGTCCCAGTTATCCTGGCTACTCTGAAAGGTGTAGCAAATCCCTTTTGGATGTGTTGCTGCCATAAAGTAAGGTGTAAATAGCATTGATCTTGCAGATGATTTAAGCCTGATTTCAAGATCCCCACTGCCCCAAAGCTCTGGGGTGTGAGCTTTGGGACTGGCTCAAAGGAGGGTTAATTTTAGTCAGAAGTTTGGGATTGATTTGCAGCTGAAGCACACATTAGAACATTGTGCATGTTCTGAACACTTCCTTCCAGATTTTCATCTGATTTTAGCTCATAACATGTACTTGACTTTTATTCAGGTTCTATCATGCACACTGGCTTTGGGGTTTCAGGAGCAGTGAGAACATGAATTTGTGGCAAACACAGAGCTGCTGTTCTTGATCAGGAGTTAGTGGAGATGCAGACACACTCTCCTTTTGAAAAATGCATTTGTGGTTATCTGCTGCTTTGAAGCAGCTGAGGAGAAGAAAGAATGCTGAAAGTCCCCGTGGAAATGCCACTCAAGCCTTTTAAGCCCATATGAGCCCCAAGCTCCCCAGCTGAGCCTGGGGCCCTACGGAGCAGATACACCAGCTACACTGGTGCCTGCTAGAGCGTGGATGGGTAGTGAGCCACTCAGGCCTGCAACCTGCAGCTGCAGCACACTGCATGCATCAATCTGCAGTAACAACCTAGGAAAGATGTGAAGCACCTTCCTTTCCTGCAGCAATATAGGCAGTAACACAGCTGCCACAGATGGAGAAGGGCCAATGGATTTGCTAACCCACAGCAGAGAGGTAAGTTGTGAAAGATCGAGTAGCTGAATCGACTGGCTTTGAAACAGCAGTCTAACAAACCAATGGCCTTTGGGTAAGTCTACTTGTCCAAAAGATCTGTGGTCTTCTAGTCCATGCTCATGTGACAGCCTTCCATTGGGAGTGTGGAGTAAAATTCATTCTTGTTGACCTGATTAAGGCTCAGCTGCAAGGCACAGCCATCACTAAGAAGCTCCTCTCTCAGTCATGAGCTGCAGGGGAAAGCTAGTTGGGAAAGCAAGTAAAATGCTGACTGGCAGGGCAGGGAACAGGCAGTGTTAGCAAGCATTGGAAACCCATGGCTGACAATAAAAGGGTCTGTAGTTTGCAGCATTATGGGCTACATAAGCTGAAATCAGCAGACTCCAGGAAAACTTTAGCTGAGGTTGGTTTGGCTTTTTTGCTCCTCTTTGGACATAACTGAGTGTGGATTCAAAACATTCACACTGTGCTGATGAAGATTCTGACTCATGATGTCTCTGTTAGAGGGTAGAGGGGAGGAGGAGTGGAAGTTGAGGCAAAATACACAACCCTGTTTTCCCTGCCCCTGCTCAACCTGTCCCCCTCATCTGCCAAGGAGACACCTGCAGAGTGCTGGAGTAAGATCTTACATTATGTTAGTCTCATAAAGGAGGCAGGACATGTACTGCCCTTGTGGATTTAAGCCACAGCAAAAATTGTGTTGGAAGCTGCCACCCAGCAAAACATGTGTTCTGTCCTCTGCCTGATTTCCCCAGCCTCGTGGTTTATTGGACAAAAACCTGCCTCAAAAAATTTGAATGCAAGAGAGAAGCTGAAGCACATTCATTGGGAAGTGTACATTCAATGGAGCACTGGTTCAACAGAAAATCTTTCACTTGCTCTTTTTCTTCTTTTTGAGCCACTTCCCTAGAGTCTTTTCAGGACCATTCACCACGAGGCACACAGACCCCTGCCACAACAGCTTAAGAATCATTCTTTCTGTCCCAGCTGATGAGAAGAAACATTATTCTGCAATATGGTCAAGATCTTCCAGGTGTTTTATCACACAGAGCAGGATCACAGAAAAACTCCTCACAACTTTTTCTCTTTTAGTACAGAGAGTTTACAACTATATTATGCAGATCTTTTATGCATTTCTTTGTATTTTATTTTTTTATTCTTTCCAGTCTCTTTTAAGCTGCTTCCCCTTTGCACATCTGAGCTTTGCTGATCACAGAGGTCAAACAGATTGAAAACATGTGTGCAAGTAAAGTGGCTTCACCTTTGACCTCAAACTATTCCTTCTTGGGAACATTTAATTTGCTCTAACCAAATGTATTTTTATTTTAATGGAATGCTCTTTGCCTGAGGCAAACTGTGTGGAAGTCCATCAGATGTGTTTTCATTTTACCACTTTGTAGAAAAGTGTATTAATCCATTTTGCTTTACATCTGGATTTTTTTTTAACACAGCCCTGGGATTTGCCCCCTCTATCTGCAGCACTACCCACGGCTCCTGTGCAGAAAACAAACCAGAGCAATATGAAATTAAGTGGACCAAAGAGGTGTGTTAAGAATGAAAGTTGATCCTGATTGCAAAGGGCAAATTCTTTTTGTATCCTGGGTCTATATATTTCTATTTCTGCTAGGTTATATATTTTCCAAGGATGATTCTCTGTGCTATGCCAGATGGCAGAGGATGTGAAAATTTGGTTTATAACATTATCCTGGATCATTCTGGTGAGGCCAGGTAAGCTTTACATTAGGATCAAGCTGTGGCTACAGGTCCTCACTTTCAGCTTGTGTCTCTGTGATTTAATTCAAGGCTTGTAGCACTTTGTGGCAAGAACACAATGTAGAATACGTAACCATTTCAGACCGTGTTATGGTTTTGATTGCTTTGGAAGTCTTACACCTTAGTTTCTTCTAGGCAGCTCCCCTAAGCTGTTTGGGGCAGTTTTCAAGCTGCTGGGCATTCATGCATAGCCTGTGAGAATCTGCCTACCCTACTTGTTATAAAAATCAAGAGATATAACTAGCTTTAGTGTTTTTTGTGTGGCTAGTTATTTTTTTCTTATTTTTTTTTCTTTGTAAGAGATAATTTCCAGCTCATGTAACCTTCATTGTTAGTTGTCTCACCATTCTGATTCTGCCACCACTCATTTTGGGGTTGAGTACTGAATTCAACATGATATGACAACCTAACATGAGAAAGCCGGAGTAAATGTCATCCCCTAATAGACTTGAATGATGGAATGAGTCTGTGCCCAAGAATCTCCATTCATTTTGCATAGTCCCAGCATCCTATCTGGGCAGCTTGCTACTGGGAGGAACATCCCTCCCTTTGAAACCCGAAAGGGTGAATGAGCCCCTGTGTGGCTGCAACGTTGTCCTACTTTTCTGCTGTGCCTCCATTTAACAGTCTGCTGTCAGAGGAAATTATTTCAATACTACTGTCTAGAATACTACAAAAAGCCATAACAGCGACAAAAAAAGAATAGTGTGTAAATACATAAAGCTGTATTTCCTCCTCTTGTGGATCCAAGGGAGGATTCCCATAGTTGCAGGAAAGTAGAGCCTACTGAAATTATTCACAGCAGGTAAATTGAGTAAATTGTGGGGCTGGTGGTATGTGTTTTTTTCTTCTGTGCATGCATCAGTTATTCCTTGAAAAGGTCCAATTTCTGTCAATTGGAATATTTGTTAATAAGTATTTGTTGTAAGTATTTGTTAGCTTGGACGAAGCATTTTCAGTCCAGTGAGAAGTTCACTTTGGAGATCCCCTATTCATTATTCACCGTGTGTGTGTTCACACAAGTCATATGGTATTGTCACTGCTCCTTACTTGAATAACTCTAGTTAAACAGGAGACTAATGAATGTTGGAGCACACATGGTGAATAACTAATAGCAAGAAACATGCTCTCTCACTTGCACCTGTACTTAGCTATAACCAGTGCTGTCTGACAGCATGGGGTGGTGGGGCCTATAATCTGGACCTCCCAGCTCCAAGGGCCTCTTTCCCCCTCTGTGGCACTGTGTGTGCTGTGCATGTGCCATACAAGTCACTCTGGGTGTGCAGCCTGTTGCTGTGTGCCATGAGACACTTCTTAGCTGGACTTGGCGCCTTGAGTATCCATCCATGGGCTCCACCAGTAGGCACTGGTATGCAAACCTGTTAACATAATATGGGGGTAAGGAAATGGAGATCTGGCTATTTAAACATTAGGAAACAGAAGGAAACATGGGACAAGTCCAGGGTTAACCTGGCTCCTTAAACTTTCCTCTAGCTCCCTTGTATTGCGCTCCTGATGCAAAGGAACCAAGTGGTGCTATGGATGTACCTCTACAGCAGCACGTGATTTTAGCACAAGATGAGGAAACAGTGCCAGGTGCCAGTTAACCAGCATGCCCATCAGTATCTTTAAGGGTGCACTGGAGAGGCCTCCAGCCTCTCTGACAACCAGGGACCCAGGTATGTGCCCAATGACCAGTTTGGAGGTTGGACAGATGCAGTCAGATGAGAGGGGCTGTGCTATCATATGGCTGTCACCACCACCTTTAATGTGAGAGGCAAAAGCATCCCCGATCATGTACCATTTTCCTTCTTACCACCCTTATTCATCTTTTTTAATCAAGTTCTCTTGTGTCTTCCATGATCTTATGTTTGCCACTACGAGGTTAAAGCTGGTACGCTCGTGGTATTTATCACCTTCCCCAGCTTGCTTTTCACCTTGTCCACTGCTGCCCAAACCCAAAGGTTTCTGAAACCCCTGAAAGTGTGGTTAAATATACTTCACATACACCATCACAGCTGATCAAAGAGTGTGGAGGAAATTGTTCCATCAAACAGTGATGATTTTGCCATCACAACTGCCTTCATATTTTTAGGGGTTGTGTCACCATATAAGAGGTGACACAACCTTGCTCCTCCTCGTTCCTCAGAACCTGTTGGAGCAGGACTACACTACTATGTTGCTTTTGCCTCATCATAGATTTGTGCTTTCCCACCTTCTGACTGCTTCTGCCCTATTCATTTCTCACTGGGGAGACTCCAAGGCCTCTTGGTGCTAGAACATTTTTCCTCATGTGTTGTGCTTAGCACAACACAGCCCTGATGTCTGCTGGTGGATACTTGGTGCTCATGGAATTCAAACAATAAATAATCCTCATTCCTGCTGCATTGCTCTACTTGTGCTATATATCAGATGAGAGACGATGGCTCTTAATCTTCTTCCTGTCAGGATTATACAGGTATATTTCTGACAGAGAACTTTTAAACTACCATACAGTGAAAAGTTGGAAGGTCTCTTGTAAATCACGCTTTACTCACATATAAACATAACTTAAATCAAGCTGATGAGCAATACCCTCCACAGGATAAATGTCTGATACTGGATTTATTTCAGATCTGTTTACACAAAGGATTGATGACGATCAATATCTGCCCTTGGGATGAGCAGGGAAACAAAAATGCTGGCGATCAGGCCACTTGATGTCACTATTGCTTGACAGTGTGCACAGGCAACTGAGAGTATAAACTGGGTTGGTTCAAAAGGAGAGCAGGACAGGGGGTTTAAGAAAGGCCTCTGGGCCATCTAGTTAAAAAGAATGAAAAAGATACACTATTTAGGATTGCGCATAAATTCTGCCTCTGTACATTTAGCAGTGTTAGTGGAGAACTTTCCCTTCTTCACTCATGGCTGAAAGTGCTCTGACGGACTGGAGCAGGATTCACATGTTTTTCACTTGCTCAGTGTAAGAACAAGACACTTCCTTTGTTTCTCTGACACCTCTGTGTGGGGAACATTGTGGTACTGAGCAGAGTCTGATTCAGTGGTCCAGGCTTATAGTAATAATTCTTGTATTTTACCATAACCCAGGTAAGACTGAGTCCATAATAATAAATATGAAGCAGAATACTTTTGTCCACTATCATGAAGTTTTCTGGCTATCTGGCCAATTTTTACAAAATGCAGCCTGTGTTTCCCTTGATGAGTTTGGGTCCTTACCTAGGCAGTAGACAGAGGAAACATTTCTATTCGCTTACTGCAGAGATTTCACCATTCAGCAAACTTACTGGTCGCAGTTGAACTGTAAATTATTTATCAAAGTCCATGGTGAATAAATATCTAATACTCCTACCCACACAACTTCATCTAAGTCCCATGAAACTGGGCAATGAGTTTCTTCTCCTTTTGAAAGGCCTAAGGTTACTAAATAATTCATAAGCTTCTTTCCTGGCTCTGATAGGATGTGTGGCTTTAAACTACCTCAAAGTGCTTTTTGTTAGGAATTGAGCCATACCGGTCACTCCTTTGTCTTCTGATAAAGTGTGTATTTACTCGGATGAAAAGTGGGTGAATGCCTTTTTGCATGAAACTGACAGCAATTAAACTCCAAATTCTTTGTTCTTGGAATGACTACCACAGGCAGTTTGGGTATCTCTTTCTTGGATCACTGTCATTTACAGAGAGCTCTTGGAATTGTCCTATTTGGATGGAGTTGCAGGTGTGGTGTGCTATGCTCGCTCAGAATATTTATATTTTACCTGTTGGGAACAATTAACTTCTTTTTGGTTTAAATTTTCAACAATCAGTTCACTTTTCCCCTGCTGTTAATTCTCTCACTTGATCAGTAGTGTTAGTTATAGCTGCTTACATGGCTCTGAGTGCAGGTGAGGAACATGACAGATAATATCTAAATTATTTGCATGCACAGGATACCCATGAGTGGAACTTAACCCACATCTCCTAAGCCATGAGCCAAATGCTTTTACCATGGGGCAAGCTTCCCTTACTGTTAGGGACGTAAACTTGAATCTCACCAGGTTTCCAGCAGGCCCCATTTCTTTGTGAGAGATGTTCAGCATCACAAGTGATGTTTGCAGGAACCTGGCTTTATTTCTTAATTTTCCATATAGATGACCCTATGTGGATGACTACACTAACAGGTGCTGTCTTTCTCCTTCCCAGGGAAAAGGGAGATGAGCTCTTCCAAGGTAAGTGATCATCCATCATTTCAGCAGCCTGAGGACTCCCATTCCTAAAACCTGAGGAACTGGCTTAGGTGTGTCTTGGCCCTTCTTAACAGAAGATCAAGATACAACATTGAGTAAGTTTTAAAGCTGAGGCAATTTGTAGTGACTCCACTGTCATATGATTGGATGGTGACTAAAAGGAGGCAATTAAATATAATGGTGCACTGAATCAAAAATCTGCTGATTTATTTCCAAATCTTTCAGTCTGGGCATCACCCTGTGTATGACCTGATGAGTTGAGATCCCAGTTGGCACCTCCAACAGAAGCATTGAGGACAAGCCTGTGTACCCTTGTGGCATGGTGTGCTCTTCTTTGCTATTAGTCTAGCTGGTCCAGTGGAACTGCTCATGCCAGTATAATCATGATTTAATCATATTAATAGTGCTGGCCAGTTGATGGAAGCGTGCCACAAAAGACAAAAATGTATGAAAAATACCCTCTCTGAAAAGCACTTTATTTTCTGTACAAAAAATTGCAACCTCTTGTGAATTTTAAACTGCCCTAAAGAATTTCATGTTGAGGCAACTGTTCTTTACAGAGTTCTGAAGCTTATTTTAAAAGTACCAGTAGAAAGTTTTTTTTCTCTATTAAACTGCATATGTTTTAAGAGTAATTTCCATGGAGTCCTTATTAATTTCTATAGCTCTCTGTTTAATTTTCTTTTTTTCATAAAGGACATTGTAAAACTGTAACTAGTATGGTTGGTGACCACGATTCAGGGATGTGTCATGGCATCTCTAAATGAGTTGGCTTTAGTTTCATTTCCTTCAATCCATTCTTTGGCAACCTCCAACAAACTGTATAAGCATGGAAGAAAGATCTGAGTATTTATGATGGATTGTGAGTGGGAAGGAATTGGAATTGTCTTTAATGAGCTGCAGCCATTTGGTTTTGCTTCTCCGACAGTCGTGTACTTTAAGTAAAAGACAAAATCAAGCACTTTAAGATGTCTCAGAGTCACCCCATCATTTCAGTAGCTGGGCATTCTGGTGTGCTCTCCCATTGCAAGACCATTCTGGAATTGGATGGTCAGTGATGATAAACAGTGATAATGGATTACTGAGTAGGGGGAAGGTAGGAGATATTAATAAGGTAAGATTTTTAATTAATTTTTCAAGTTAATTAAAATGTCCAAAAGCACAATAAAACTGCAGAAAATCTGGCAAGGGAATGGCAGCCTGTCTGATTAATGCAAGTCAACTGTCTTCTGAGGGTAATAGTAATAATGATGAGATTATGGATATGGAAGAACTTGCTAAAGAGATATGAGATGCATGTGGAATACAAACTGTGTCCTAGTTACTATTTTATGGTGCACAATGGATCTTATTAAGGAGGAATAGCAGTAAGAATTACCACTGAATTGCTCAATAAAAGTATTGTGTAATTAACACTGCTGCACCATCAGCTTGAGTGCTACCTCCCATTGATACTCCATATCCTCCATTTACTTTTAGTTTTTAACTAAAGTATGGGAGTTTCAACAGCAGATGCAGGCAGCTTGAAAAACATGTTGCTTTGTGCATGACGATACTTGGAGAAAGGCAAGCAAGCACTGAAGGGCTGGAGTGGAATATGATATTCAGAAGAGACGGGCAGGAACTTCCACAAGCCAGAGTTTGATACTTCATTCTGTCAGCAAAAATAACACCAAAACAAAATAACAACAATAACCATGATAGAGAGAGTAAGGGTACTTTTTTTTCCTGGCATCCCCAGTCTGGTCCCTAATGAGGTTTTGAAAGCATGTGTTCCCCATCCAAGCAGAAAACAAGTCCCACTGAGGCTGGCGCACAAGTGATGAATGGGATTCACTGGTGGGTATTTTTTCACAGCATTAAGTTTCTTATTACATATATATGCCATGTGCCTGCTGCAGTGGTGCTCTGCTCTTGGCTGAGTATCCTAGGCAGACTCCAGTAGAAGTATTGCAGCATCTTAATTTGAGACATCAGTATCATACAGGAGATGGCACTTATTATAGTTCTGGTGGAGAAAGAAGTAGTCAGCATCATCAGGAAAAAGATGGTATTGCATGTCTTATGGTAGTTCACTGAACTCTAAAAGAAATATCCTTGCTGTGGAAGAGCAGATGTAAACCAAAGCTCCTATACTCTGAGCGATGCCCATCACCCGTGTTTTCTATAGAAAAACAAAATCTGCTGGCTGCAAAACCAAACTCCCCAAAATTAATATTGAAAGACCAGTTCAACCACAGATTTGGCCAGAGCAGAAATGAGATCTGAACTGCCCATGTGTTTCAGGATGTTTGGAGCCAGAGTTATGAAGTTATGATAGACTGAGCCTGTGCTCATCAAGAATCACTATTTTTTTTCAGTTCCTGGCTAGGTTATGCTATATCCCATGTTCATTTTATTCAAGCTCCTTTCTGTCAAGAGCAAAATTCTTAATTCCATCTTCAGTGTTTACCCAGGCTGCTCTTAAAAATGAAAATAGTATCTGGAGGATTTTAGTCTTGGTGAAATAATAAAGGAAAGTAAAAACCTCCTGTCTTGAATTCTGAGTAGGCTGCATCACCACATGCAAGAGAAATGGTTGCTATAGATTGCCTTGTTATTAAAAGGGGAGGGTGAAAAATGGCAAGGAAGGTTTGAAGCCAGCCGATGTAAAACAGAACCAGTTTATAGGGAGCTGGCTGAGGACTGCACTTTTATAAGGTGCACTTTAAACAACCATGCAGTGTACTAAAAATATCGTAAAAACTATAGCTTCTAGCCACAAGTTTCAGAAAATGCTTAGTGGCAAAAAGAGTAAAAGCTGGAAGATATAGGCCATAAAGAAAATCTCATACACAGAATGTAGGAACATTTAGGTCTAGGCTTTTTCTTCAGGCTCCAGCTCAGTGCGAGCACAAGTTACCACGTGCTGTTCAGTAGGACAGAATTCATGTCCATAGTGTTAAAAGTACATAAATGCCACAGGAGAGGAGCCACAAAATATTCAGTATCTGAGGCTGACTTAGATCTTTCACTCTACCCTCTGCGGATCCCACTGACACCCACAGAAGTAATGCCACACATTCTGCTATTTTTCTCCTGAGGCCTCACCACATTCATCAAAGCAGCCTAACTGTTCGTCAGTTGTCAAAGCCCATTGCTCTTTGCTCCCATTTTAACAGGAAAACACTACCTGCAGAGGCTGGGATGAGTGGTTCCCTCCATACAACCATGCTCCCTGAAAGAGGTGCCCTGCTGCTGGAATAACAACGGTCCAAAGAGATGATCTGCCATGTTGCAGGGCTGGAAATCAGTCCAGAAAGGCATCAGAAGAAACCAGTCACTGGTGCTGTTCACACCAGAGTTTTTTTCAAGACTTCTCTTTGTGGCTGCTTGTCCCCAGCATCTCCCAAAAGGAGAGGTCATGCTTGGCTGGTTTTTTTGTAGCTCATGTTTACCTCTGAATCAGCCTCTGGAGCTGACTGCTCTTGAAAACAAGAGGAGGGAGAGACCAGAAAGGGCAGGAAGGTTGCCATGAAACAGAAAAACTTGCACGGATGTCATGAACATTTGTCATGCTTCCCGGGATATTTAAATGTTTCATTAGAAGTGTATGGCATGGCCCTGTCAGTCACAGAATTTTAAGGGGCCCATCAGAGACATCTCTCTGAGGCAGAGTACCTGCCTCACCCCCTCCTGGCTGTGTGCCATGTCAGGAAGGTATTAACTCACCACTGATCTATGAGGGCAGCAAACTGAAATATCCCAGTGACAGTGCAGCCATGCTGCCTGGGATAGACGGGATCAAACTAGGGGTCCCTCCCTTCCAGCCCACTTTTGGGGCCAGCTGCTTCATCTGATTTCAGGAGAGGGAATGATACCTTAATCTGCAGTTTCAGCAGCAAATATCATAGGGTGGTTGCAAGACAAGAGGGAGAAAATAATTGGTCTGAAACCCATCACAAGTATATTTTTTTTACAGGAGGTTAAAAGAAGGCTTTTAAATACTCCTCTCCCAATCCTCACTTGCAATAGCAGGAGCTGGGGTCAGGCATCTTTTCTTGCAGTGATTAATACCTTCCTACAGGAGGACTGCCATTAAGGGGAATGAGGCAGCCTGCAGAGCAAGGCTTTCCTCTGTGGGAGAAAGAGTGGCTCTGTCTGCAAACCGTGGCAGACTCTGAACTTCCCAGTTTTCTCCACTGCTCAGGCAGTCAAGTCTCTGACTGCCACCTCTCGCATCCTCAGTTTATGGCAAACATAAAACAGAAGGCCGTTTAAAAAAATAAGATAAATCAGACCCTAAATTTAAATTGTGTTGATATAAATCATTCATGCAACAGATTGCATTTATTTATTGCCTTTGTTTGCAGCAGAAGAAATCTGTTAGATGCGCCTCACAGAATTCATAGATTAAATAATAAAAATCCTTATGAGATACAGGCTTTGTGCCCAAAATGCAGCACTATCCTATTAAAACCTTTATTCATCTTCAGAGGGAATACTTTGGCACTGTTTCCCCCATCACCTACTTCCTTCTTCTCACCTCTGAAGCTGCTTCCCAGTCACAGGGATGCGTTTCATGCTCCAGCTCCAGTGGCTCATGGCCTTTCTGACCTTAGCTCCAGCCTGTCTCCTGATGGACAAGCTGGCAGCTCTTCCCCCCGCCTGAAGGACACCTGGATGCAGCCTCATGGGCAGCAGAGCACTGGGGAGGAGAAAGTGACCTTGTGTCTACTCTTGGGACCAGAAAGAGAGGACAAAAGTTCATTTCAAAAAAAATCTAATTGGGGCAGTCTTTCAAAGACCAAGAGTCACCTCTCAATAGTGGGACATCTGGTGACATTAGCTGAAGTTTCATAAAAGCTCCCTATGGCCTTTTCAGAAATAGAACAGGTTTCAAAAAGAAAGAAAGAAAGAAAGAAAATACAGAGCCCTATGTATTGGTGTTGATTTATCTCCATCTTCTATGCTAAAGTACTGCTAAAGCCAGCAAAGGATCCTAACTTCATTTTCTTCAGCTCTGAAACAGAAGAAATGACTAGTCCTGAATGTATGTTATTTACAAAGATGTGGTTTTGTCCTGCATTCTTCCTTTATTTCATTATTTATTGAGTAAGATAATAGCTTATGGTACTTACACAGAGCCAGCTGTTTGCAGGATGCCAAGAGCAGGTGGTCTGGGAGGCCTCTGATGAATTGCAAAAGACACTTACCAGCTGCTATCGCTGTGTGAAATGAGCAAACCTGCAAAATCTTTATTTTCAATTGGATTGTACTTTTAAGTAAGCAAGGGAGACAGCCAGTATAACTACAGACCATGACCAACAACCCACATAAAGTGTGTGCAAACACGAGTGATTAATGTACCAGGATTTCAAAACATCCAAAACGAGCGAGTCAGGTTTAATAGGGTGCATGAGAGGGAAGGGGGGCAGGAAGGGATGGGTGGGATCTGGGGTATGCATGGGGGGACTGCAGGACAAGGGGCTGCTTACACGACATGAGGAATAAGGCAAAAAGGAACTCTGAAGAATTTGAATAGTCTATACTGTGTTCTTACCATCTCACATGTTTTTGTTCTCCCTTGTAAACAATAGTGTTGGTTGAAAGTTTTCATGGTCTTTTTCCTTCTTTCTCTCATCACCTCTACCCCTCTTTTTTTTCTTTTTCATTTTTTTTTTTTTTTTCAATTATATAGGGCACTCTCGTGTGCTGCCTCACCGGGGCACAATCCTTTGGTGGTAACCACATCCTCAAATGGTCACTGAAGAGATGCAGGGATAATGGGTTACAAAGACAGACATTAATAAGGTAAGATAAGAGAGGGGAGGTTTATTAATTTTTCAAGTAAAGTTAGGATGCCCAAGGGCACAGTAAAACTGTAAAGAATCTAGTGAGGGATGAGAGGCCTAGCTGATTAATGCAAGTCAGCTGTCCTCAGAGGGTGATTGCAATAATGATGAGATTATGGAAGAACCTGCTGAAGACAAATGAGATGCATGTGGAATAAAAACTAAGTGTCCTAGTTACTCTTTTGGAGTGCACGATGGATTTTATTAAGGAGGAACAGCAATATAAATTACTGCTGACTGAGATGCCAAAGTGAGGAGCTGGGCTTGCTTTGCTGGAGTTTCTTTGCTCGAGAGGTAGCAAGCAACCCAGGGTGCCTCACTTGAAAACAATCCAAAGAAAACATGGAAAGGTGAACTGGGGTCTTTGTCCCATACTGCAAAAGAAGATAATATTTCTGCTTGATTTCTTTGATGTGCCTCTCCTTCCACTCCCCTGTCTCTCTTTTCAGCTCCATTACCTCATTGCTTCCCTGTGCTGGGGCAGATAATTCAAGACTTCCCAGTTTGTCCCAGGAGCCTTTACCCTGTCCAGAAGTGGCTCTTCTCCAGACAGCCCCACCGTGCAGTGCATGAATAAGGCAATGTTTCTGAGGGCAGCAGTTTTCCAGACTGCCTTCCTTCCTTTTCTGACCAACCTTTCTACTTTCTCATACCTTGACACTTGCCTCCATGATTTTGCTGCCCCTGCCTCCTTGTCCTTGTTGTCTCCAACTTCTCTTAACACCTATTTCAGCTTTTCCCTCTCTACCTGGGTTTTGTGCTGCCTGCCAGTTCCGTGCACATGGATCCTCCCACCAGCCCTCTGACCCTCACCATGGCCTACCTGCCCTTCTCTTCTGTACAGTGACATGGGGACCAGAGGCACGATGACTGCACACAGAAGACTTGGTGGGGTAGCACGTCCTCTGTAGCACCTAAAAGGTGTAGGAAAAACTTCCTGGAGTGGGAGGGCAAGGGATGACTTCCAGATACAGGGGCTGGCAAACCTGCGCCAAGTCACGCAGCAGGAGCCAAACTGTAATTAACAGCATGGTAAGAAATGGTATGACATGGTCTCTCGTATAAATTTTCCAGGTCCTCTGTTTCTTTCCAGTGTATTAACTGTCCATGGTAACACGAAATAAGAAATTACAATATCGACTGCTTGTGTTACAGTGCAAAGTCAGCATTTCCATTAGAAAATCTGTTTCTAATGGGTTTGAGTAATATAATAATGAACTTTCTCTTCAGGATTAATCCTGGTATTTAGAGGTCCCAGTCGGACTGCGGTTTTTTTCCCTACAAAATTTAGTAGATAAGTCTGGGCATTGTAAGGCTTCACCACCTCCCCACAGCTCAGAATTCACTTTCTCCCGAAAGCTTTCATCTTCCCTTTACTGTCCTTGTAAAGTCACGGTATGGGCTTCCCATCTCTTTTGCTTTGATAATTTTTTTTTTTTGGAATGGATTTAAGTAACTACTGGGTGTCAAAACAGCATCTTCTCCCACAGGCTAAGTATGCAATTACCTGATGGATGAACATTTCTATATTATTAAGATGGTCTAGATACATATTTATGCAGCAGACAGTAATGATTTGATTTTAGCAGCTCCCTACATACATATTTACATGACAGACCATAGCGTTCTGCAGTTTCAGCCCCCACAAACCTCATCTGTGACACGTGAATCTGCTGTGTTTCATGCGCAACGCTGCAGACGTGCAGAACAACCTTATGTGGGAATACCCTCACAGGGGGAATGGTCACTACTGGACGAACAGAAAGCGATGTTACATAAATAGAATGTATTTTCCAAAGGAAAGGAAAAAACAAAATTGCAAACATACAAAAATAACAGCCCTAAAGATCATGTAAGTATCGTGCCTCTGATTCCCAATAGCAGATGTTTTGGGTGTTGAAACTCCCACCAGAACAGCTGCAGGAATGTAGAATCACATCTGGGCTTGCGACGGGGCTGCATCATTACCCACCGACAGCAAAACAGCCAGATGCTTCCAATTCATTTTAGGGACAGAACTTAAAGTTTGAGTCCGTGTACATCCCTGCTTTACAGCTGCTATTTGCCATTGGCTGCGGCTGTTCCTGGATGTGCTGCTGCAGTGGTGGCAGGAGCCAGGACATGGCCAAGCGACTGGGTGGCATTGCAGCGTGGCGGGGTCATCTGATATGAGGGGCAGAGGTGGGGCAGGGCTCTGAGCTGTCTCAGTGCCAGTTTTGGGAGCTGAGGATGATCTCTTCAGCCCCGTGGAAGGGCAGTGGAGGTATTGCTGCTGTCACTTAGCGCACACCTCGCTCCCTCATTGCAATGCCTGCAATACCTTCCCTCTCCTGCCACTTTCTGCCTCTGGCAACCGTGTTCAACACTCCTGCATGTTTTGGGGTGGTGTTTTGGTTTCAGGTGCTAGTGAAGTATGTGTAATGGGAGAGTGCCTCAAATCTAAGGAAGAAGGCAAGCGAGGGCAGCTAGCTTGACACAAGCCCTGGTGCTCATGTCTCTTCCACCCTCCTTCTCTGGACCAGCTCTGGTGGACAGAACAAGCTGTGGACTGAAGGCATCCCACTCCAGCAGCACTCACATTCACATGTCAAAGCTGCTGCTTCTCCTCTGGCTCCCTGCATGATTTCCTGTTCAGAACCTTAGTTCCCATTGCACAAATATATCAACTGGAGACGATTCCTCCAAGTGATGGTTACTTGGTGTGCCAAGGACCTAAAGTATGGTTTACTTGGTTCCTCTCCACCAGTGTTTTTCCAATGGGACTTGCAACTCTGTGATGGCAGCTGTATTGTCCTATTTCATCATTTTAGAGAGGGTTGCTCTTACTTGCCTGTTGTACCACATTTCAGCACTGGCTGATGCCTGGCAGTGGTTAACCTATATGTCAGGAGGAAAGGGCACCCTTGGCTCTCTCCTTCTACCTTGGCTCTGTGGGAGTGCAGGTCTAGGCACAGACATCCACTTTCTCCACCCTCATATTCAAGACAAAAATAGTCTTTAGGCTTATATGGCTCAGGCATCAACACCTGTACAAAGTCTATATCTGAACCTGATCAGAGGTGGACACTGACCCCTGGGCCACTAGGGCAACTCAGACAGTCCTGCTCTCACCACACTATAGTTACTGTTACTGCACAACCAAGCTTTTAAAGTACAAAAGTTTTTTTAAAAAGAAGATGTACACAGCATAACAGTACCAACATTTACAAGCATGTGCTTGTCCATCACCTTGTTGTCACTTGTCCATAGCCTGGACCACAGGAGGGGCAGAAGAAGGTTTTAATATGGCTCCTGAAAGGCCTACAAGAATCACACAAAGGCTCCAGTTGACAAACGGGACTGAGGTGGTTTATCAAAATGTTCAATGTCAGATGGTTTGAAAGACAGACACTGCAGCAGATGGATATCTTTTTCTGGGATGGTGGCTTAATTGTCAGTGGGGAAAATAGCATCCATACCCTTGCATGGGGAGGAGACTGTTCTCTACTTCCATGTTGTCAAACAAGATAATTTTTAGAGAAATTGATGACAATTTTTCTTTTAAAAAAATCTAATCTATAAATCAGAACATCCTCCTCCCTAGGGAGGGGATGTTGTGTGTTTCTGTGTTGTTTTGGTTATTGCTGGTGAACATCTGTTATGACAGTAGGAGTGAGGTTTGATAGGATTAGATAAACTTCAGTACTGCTGAGAATGTGAATTTCTCTCTCAAACTGAACCTTTTAACTAAGATCTTCCCCCTCTCACCACCATTATGTGAAAGATCAGGAGGAGGAGGAACAGAACTGTGCTTGAGGCAGACAGAAGGAAGATGCAGGCAAACCCTCCCAGGTGCAGGAAGCCCCATTTTCTATGTCCATGGTCCCCAGGACTGTGGCCTACCATATTGGAGAATCCCCACGGAGAAGGGTCTCCAGCCCATGTTGTCTGTACCCTTCTTTCACTCTGAATTTCCAGGACAATCACTTCATCTCTGTCTTTTGGGGTTTTCAGAAGCATCTGCCTTCATAGCTTTATTGAGTGGAAGATGTTCTGAGGGATGCTCCTCTCAGTGCTGTGAACCCCCAGAACTGGGGTGAGTGCAGGATGTCCCTGAGCCCAGGCAGGGCTGTACTGACCCTCAACATGCAGCTGCTGCTCTTCAGCTTCTGAAGGAAAACTGGGAGGCACAAAAATCCAAAAGGGTCATAAGTGTCTCTGAAATAAATTAGAATGCAAGTTCCCCATGGATCCAAGCTGCTGTTGCAGGGTAACCACTGCCAAAGAAGACCTTGCTTAAAAATACAATACAATGCAATGTTTCTTATGAGTTCACCAACGAGTGCAAATCCTTTCACTGTCTGCAGGGTTCATTAATGTCATTGCAGTGTTGTGTGAAAGCAAAATGGCAATATAGGGCAACTAATGAAAACAAAGCTTAAGTGCAATTTTCCCGCTTCCCAAGGGAACAGGGTTTTTTCAGGAAATAAATTTCTGTCTAGGTGTGAGAAATTGTGCAGCTTCCTTTTTTTACCCTTTCCATAAAATTTTATACAAAACTTGATCCTAAAGAGGAAGAATATAGTAAAATGGTGTCTATTTGGAGCAGAATATGGTATTATAGACTAGAGAAAAATCAATAGCTTTGTATAAGCGTGAAGTCCATAATCACTCTGCAGACATACCTTGGAGAATTTATGCATTTTAACTGTCTTTGTATAAGACCTTCCAGGGAACTGCACATAATAATAATTAATCATGTAATTAATACTTAATTTACAAAGGGCACAGTATGCCCCACTCTCCTGCAGAGGCACTTGGGGTGATAAGCAACAGAAAAAGAGAATTCAAATAAAAATAACTCATTAAAAGGAAGTCAAGAAAGATAAAAAATGAAGGAGGAAAGATGTGCCACTGCAAATGCATAAACAGAACAGAAAATGCTTAAAAGCTCCCAGCCTCATCCTGCTTCTAACAAGACTCCCATTTGCTTTAGTGGAGACAGGGATATCATTGAGAGCTTTGAGAAACCCTCATGTTATGCCTTATAAAAGCAGAAAAGACATCCATCTTCCATCAAAGCCTAGTGGGTCTGTGAGCTGGAAGTTTGAACACACTTTGTAGCCATGAATAAACCCTATTAAACAACTTACTGGTGCACTTACTGACTTCTTCAAAACAGATCCAGGAAGACTCACGGGTACTGACTTTTTCCAAAATTGGTTTAGCCCTGTGTCTGTCTATTCCACTCTTTGTTATGGCTTTAGGCATGTTCCTATTCTGGTGCCAGAATAATGCTTACTGGTCTGTAGTTTTTGAAAATCACCCTTGCAAGGCTTTCCTGAAGACTATGTCATGGTTGCCATATTTCAGCCCTGTGTTATGAAACAGGACTGTCAGATAAACTAAGATTCAAACTAAATTTGGTGGTGATCAACTTCATATTTGAGTTCTTTCAGAGCTTTTGGGTTAAAAAACCCCATCTTACCTCCTGATTTATTACGATTTGAATTACTAATTTTCCCTGAAACATCTTCACTGACATTTTTTTTGTAATATATTTTTCAAGCTCATTCCCCATGTGTGAGGTGTGAAAACTTTCTAGCTTCTGATGTGCACGCTAATACAAATAAATTGGGTAGATTTTGCAATGTGTTTCTCTTTGATGAGTTTTGATCCCACAAACTTTCTTGTAGGATTTTTTGCTTTTTTCCCTCTTCCTTTCTTTTTGCCTCTTTCTAGAAGCAGATGCTTCTCAGTCTTTCTTGCTTTCATTAGTATATCTTAGCATGCATATCTATAAAATTTAGATGAATATTATAAATTTAAATGTTCATATTCTTACCTATTTCTTCACCTATGCATGAATTCCCCCCTCCCCCCCTTTTAAATGCCTTTTTACTTATAATAGCCTCTGTTATAATCTATTCTAACATTTATCCATACTGGCATGTTTGAATCTTTTGGAGTAATATATATTTAGCCTGAGCCTCTGATGTGTAGTCCTTAAACATCTTCCACAACAGCAAAAGCACATTTTATATTACAGAAGCCCTCTTTATTTTTCTTTAAATTATTTGCTGATGTTTCTGTAGCTGTACTTTTAAAAATCAAGTGTTACATAATGTGATCTTTAGAATTTTTTCCTTCTGAAAGGAAAAGACACTGATTTTGAATGCATTATAGTCATTGTTAAAGGGTCACAGGTGCATCTTGAACCTGCTTTTAAAATCCTACTTAAAACCAAGTAAAACTACAATTTACACCTCTTCTTGCAAATGGTCAGGCTAATCCAAGGAGTTGTTTCCCATGTCTGAAAAACAGCCCTTGTGTTACATCTGATACAGACATGCAGCATATGGGAGCATCTGATCATTGTGTGCTTCCCCAGATTTGTTTATCTCCCTTCCTCAGTGGGATGTGGAAGACTAAAGATCTGCACTGCTTAATGTGTGTGGAATTCCAAGCCACATCACAAATGATTTCTAAGGTGATTATTTAACCTTCTATTCCCTAATACTTTAAAAACCGAATGAACTTGTTGACTGAGTATCCTTTCTATCATAGCATTACAGTGGCTCACTGATCATCTTTGTTCTCCAAAATAATAAGTGTGACTATAGGCATACTTCCATTTTAAACCTGGCATTTCAGCTCATGCATCTGAGATTTAAGACTCCTAATGTTTGTTTATAGACTCCTAATATTATATTTACAGTGGTCTGGTGATCACTCTGTCTGTAGTGATGTAGTCAGTCTGACATGAACTTGTTAGACTGTGCTTCATTGTGGATCTTTGTCTTACTGCTATCCTAAAGTGTGGGGTTGCTCTGGTTCCAGTACTATAAAACATCTCTTCCCACAGTGTGCCAATCCACCTCATGTTTTTTCCCTGTGCTGGCATTAACAAAACCAAAACCAAAACAAACAAACAAACAAAATTTCATTTTTGAGCTCTTTCGTAGAGAAAAGATCTGGGAGCCTTTCCCAAGCCTTTTTTCTCAGACCTTGATCAGGCAGAGAGACTTCTGTTCACAGCAGCCAACACAAAACCCACACAATGCCAAATGAGCTCCATCTCCCAGTGGAACTGACTTCAGGGAACTCAGCAAAACTTATCTTCCAAGAGCAGGTCATGTTTTTGGGAGAAGTCAGCACCTACTGGACCCTCTGAAATCCCAGAACTTGCAGGATATATAAGACGACTGTGGTTTGATGCTTTACATCATCCTTTGGAAAGCCACAAAATAGAGCACACCAAGTGATGAAATCCAGTAGACTTTTTTTGTATTTAATGGGTTGTTTTGCCTTGTATTTCTGTACTTCCTCTACAAGCAAATAATACCCTAATGAGGTGCAAGAATGAAGTCAGAATTTGCAACTATGGCAGAAAAACTATTAGATGTCTATAAATAAATATTTTTATTGCAACAGTGCTGCATGAGCCAGTACTTTCTGGAAACCACATTCACATGTGAGAGATGGGCTGGGGGACTATGTTCAGTTACCAGTGGTGGTTACTTGGAAGTGTTTGTCTGGGAGATGTATGCAGCCTTCTCAATATTCTTATTCACTTGTGTAATTCCAAGCCCTGCAGTGTTGTTATCCCTTAAGAAAACTTCTTTCTATTTCAAAAGCACCAACTCTGAATGTTAAATTGAAAGGAGATAAAAGAATCACAGTGGTAAAAGCTGTACAATTTCTACCCTCTTCATTATACAACAAGCTGGTTCAGTATTTGCTTCTTTATGTTTTTTGCAGACATAAAAGGCTACTTTGGGAAATCTGTAACACTATTATTAAATGTCACTGAGCAGAGCTGAGTATAGTGATGACTCATCCTCAAAAGGTTTGATTTAGTACATATTAACATCCCAAGTGTTGAGTCCTCATTTTGGACAATATCAAGCAGAGTGCCCAGGTCTAAAGTAAGGACCTTTCACATCAGCAGAATTCCTTCCTCTAGCTTCAGTGATCTTTGGATTGAGATCTTAGTAAGAAAGAATGTTCTGGAAATTTCAATATTCTTAATCATGAGTAACAATTATCTATAATCATAAAGGGCAACTTAAAAATCAGGCCTTACTGTGCTACACTGCCCACACAGTGGAATAGGGTCTATGCCATAAATCTATAAAAACAATCCAGATACACTATTGGGAAGGGATGTGGACCAATACATGTCATGGCAGAGGTAAATGTCATGTTAGTTCAATTTCTGTTTTAATAGGTTAAGAAAAAAAAGAAAAAGGGAAGGAAAAATAATTTTGAAGGAAAACAGGATGAAAGAAAGGACTAGCAGAAGGAAGATTGATAGTTTAGAAGTGAAATAAAAGGGGAGACTCTAGAGAATGGGAATGGTGTGGGTGTTCAAAGAATCAGCATGGAGTATGGTATATGACTGATCAGAATATTCCTACCAATAAATTAGCAGAGAGTCCTTAATTTGAACAATATAAATTGGAATGACCTGAAAAGCCTCAAGTGCCAATGGACTTGCTTCAAGTATGATAGATAATGCTCTCTGTAACCCTGATGCAATGGCTTCCCACTCAGCTAATTCTGTATATTAAAGAGTACTTAAACAGCTACCAGACTTAGGAGTGACATGAGAAAAAACTCCACCTTTAATCAATAATGTGGCCACATTTAAGCTTGGAACTATGAGTTTGGATCTAGATTTTCAGGCATCCTGTGGTCTTGGGAAGGAAACCTTGATTTGTTTTGATATTCTAGTGTTATTTGTTCTGGTGTCTATTATGGGCTTAGCCTGGAGAAGTTTAGCAATGAAACCCCAGTATAGAGCCAGTGAAATGGGAAATGTTTGTAACACTCTAATCCTCCATGTTTCAGACAAGCATAAGAGATTTGCATGAATAGCTAAAACATGTTCAATAAGGAAAGGAATTTTCCATTTCACCCTTTCAGAATTGAACATCAACATTTACTCATGCTTTCCTGAGCTGATTAAACAATTATTTCGATGAAGAAAATGGACTTGAGACTCTGCTACTCTAGGGAATCTTTGTATTAATTTGCTTAGGTTGAGGGGCTTTTCTGGCAGTAGATCTTCACAGTAGGATGTAGCTGTTGCACTTAGAGGCTCCTTGCTTTTGGTAGATATGCATCCTTATGACTTCTATTTCCCTTGCAAAGTCCAAGAGACATCAGGGAAGGAAACAGGGAGAAGAAATGGGACAATGCTGGAGAGCTGCTCCCTCAGAGGCAGTGGGAAGCACAGAAGAAATTAGAACAGCTCTGAGTTTCTGTAATTTTCACAGCAGGTTGGACATGCAGAGTTGCTGAGAATTAACACCTGTGTTTCTGCAGAAGCAAATCCTCAGGAGAACTGTCACAGACTTTTGATAGAGATGGAAGCAGCAGGGTTCTGCAGAAACTGAAAAGCATCCCCTGGAAATGTTCTCAATGCCTCAAGGATTTAAGGTGAATGCTATTCTCCTTGCAACAAAGATAATAATTTTAGATATCATGGATGCATGAAGATGCTATGACACTAGCATATAAATATGGAGGTGGGTGTTTATGTCTATAAAATACTCAAGGAAAGTTGAAAAATTAAACTTTTGAAACAAAATAAATTGCTAAATTACAAAATTAATTTAAATGAACTACCTTTTTTTTGAGAAGTAATCTATAACATAGAACGGAATTGCAGGTGACAGCACTCATTGATCAACTCCCCATGGATCTGTGAAGGTTTAAGTCTGTGGGTAAATTCTTCAAGGTCAGAGTATGTCACAGGAAAGGTTATTTCAATGTCTAACCAGCAGATGGATATAGATCAGAAATGTCTGATGGCCTGAAGATGCCCAGGGGTTTTGAGACCTGTGATAGTGTTGAGGGCTGCTTTTGCCTTGTCCATTCCAGCATGCTGCTTGGCATGAAAAATAACCACCACACTGGACAAGACTGTGTTTGAACCTTGTGTCTGCCCCCTTAAACAGATGTTCTTAACTGCTTGCAGGTTTCCTTCCATTTTCTCTTGTGCACTACAGGCATTTAGTGATTTTGTCCTGCAGGGACATTTTTGTGATGCCCAGGGCTGTGCTACTGCTTGAGGATTTGGCAAGTTACTGGTGATGAAGAAGCCAAGGACAGGACAACCTGCAGATGAAGTCTGTTTGAGATCAACAAGAGGTGGGAGTGTTGAGAGAGAAGTGGGAAAAGATGAGGAGACAAAAAAGCATCAATGAGATGAGATATAAATACAGCATATGATAGCAGTAGAAGCTACAGAGGAGGTTGCAGAACTTTAGAGTAAAAAAGGGACAGAACCAAATGTAGGAGCAAACAAGGAAACAGGGAAGGCATACTAAACATCAGGCCTTAGAATGCAATTTTTCCCATTTCATTTCATCATTGAATACTTTTCAACACATTTAATAACACAATGATTGAATTAGAACACCCTAATTGCACTCACTGTAAGACCTTGTGGAAAGATTATTAAATTCCCTTGGTTTTGAGCAATTCAGTTACATGATGCCAAATGTGGGCAGAAAGGAAAAAAAATCACTTCCCCTGTGCAATGTTAGTGATATATAAAGCAAAGGAGAATCAATTTAATACATCACCACTGCAATGTGAATTTCTAGAATCATTGAGCTGAAAAGTACAGTCCCACCAGTCTGGTACCATGAAAATGAAAGTTGATGTCTGCCTGGATCAATTTTATCATGAAAATAATGGCATCACTCTGGGCATAAGATTTAAAGCCTTCAAGGCTTTGGGGAAGACACACTCAGTAACCTACATACGAAAGTAGATTGATTGAGAGTGGCTGGAACACACATAAAGCTGACATTTTTACCCATCGTGGCCTTTATCAAGACTGATAGGCTGAAACATTGTCTTTCTGAATGTTCCCACTGCTTTCATATGTAAGCTCCTGGGTTTGCATTAACTCCTGAGGCTTTCACAAGGGGGGTGTGTGTGGTACATCTGATATACCACTGGATATGTCTCGATGATACTAAGAAAATGATCTAAATTCATCCTACATTTAGATGCCTCAGAAGGAAGAGGTTATTTTCACTCTTTAGTCTTCTTTTTATAAACAACCAAGTCCAAACATGAACAGGTATGTCTCCTGAGACCAAGCAGCTGTTTGTGCAGATAAAAACTTTGGACATGCATCACCTTGCCTTTATTGTACAGCAACTTTTACCTCTTGCTGGGTGCCTGACCCTGGCAAGTGACACACATACCTCTGGCCCCTCTAGATTCACAGAGAGCTGGTACCACTCAGCCAACATTTTGGATCAATAGAATAATTTAGGTTGGGAAAAGACCTCTAAGATCATCAAGTCCAACTGTTAACCAAGCACTGCCAAGTCCACCTCTGAACTATGTTCCCAAGTGTTACATCTACATCTTTTAAGTGCCTCCAGGGGTGATGAATCAACCCTTCCCTGGACAACTTGTTCCAATGCTCCACAAACCTTCCCTAGAAGAATTTTTTCTAATATCCAATCCAAACCTCCCCTGGCACAACCTGAGACCATTTCTTCTTCCCTTGCTACATGGGAGAAAAGCCCCCCCGCCACATTGCTACAGCCTCCTTTAAGGTGGTTGTAGAGAGTGAGAAGGTCCCCGCTGAGCCTCCTTTTCTCCAGACCAAACAACCCCAGCTCCCTGAGCCTCTCCTTATTTGACTTTATCTGACTTGTACTCCAAACCCTCCACCAGCTCCCCTGCCTTCTCTGGACACACTCCAGCATCTCAGTATCTTTCTGGTAGTTAGGGGTCCCAAACCAAACACGGGATTTGAGGTGCAGCCTCACCAGTGATGAGTACAGAGGGACAATCTCTGCACACACTGGCTCATGTTCAACCAGCTGTTGACCAGCACCCCCAGGTCCTTTTTGGCTGTCAGCATTCCCAGCCACTCTTCCCCCAGCCTGCAGCAATGTGTCATGGGGTTGTTGGGAGCCAAGTGCAGGACCTGCTTAAACAGGTCCCAGCCTTAAAGAGAACTTAGTAAGTCTGTTAAAATTCCAGCCTAAACCATAGCAACTTGTTGGTAATTGCTAGTATGAGAAAAAGTTAAGAAAGCAAGGAAGGAAACTAAAATGAACTTGAGTTCATTTTAGGAAGTAAACAAAGGCTAATGAAAATGCTAATAAAGAAGAAAAAACCTTAATATGCTATTATGAAAACATATAGTAATTATGAACATTAACAGCATCAGAGGCTGGTGCAAAGAGAGTTGCTTGGTATTTCCCTGAAGATAAAAAGCATCTGTGTGCATCAGGAATCATCATTTTTTGTTTCTCTGGGGTAGAGGATGATATGCAATTGCCAGGCCTCCATATACAAACGTTACCCTGTGCGACAGTGGCTGTCAAAAAGTGTTCCATACCTAATGGCAAAAAAACAAATGTCTAATAAGTTAGATTCACATGTTACCAATTAGGTGAACAAATTCATGGGAAGATTTCAAGTAAATTAAGTGAATTCTGTGGAATAAGCTACTGTTGAGCAACCCTTTCTGCTACTTTGCTCCAAAATGTCAACAAGCTACCACAGTATTTCAAGGGGGAAGAAGGAGATGCCCAATATGACCCAAATTATTTATTTGTGAAAAAACCACAATCCAAAATAACAAAACGTTTGGCAGAAAATTATAAAACTATCCAACTGCATATTTCTAGAGAAAAAAGGGACTTGTTGCTGATTGAAAAGGGGGAATTGTGGCTTATGCCAGATCTTAGTATTTTTGGTGCTTTGAATCAGACTAAACCAAAATGCAGAGAGCACAAAATGAGAGATGAATAGTGTGGCTGTTGTGTACTGACAGTTTTGCTCTACAGTTACACACCTGTTGGGCCAAATTACTTGCTGATGTCATTTGTTGTGCCCCAAACATCTTAAATCCAAGGAGAGAAAGCAAGAAGAGAATACACAAGAGAAAGCAACAGAAGGGTAAAAGCATCATTATTTATATTATAAGCAAGCAAGCTTGGAATAGTTTGTTGTCTGATTCCCTGCTTAGAAACCACATACTAGATGGACAGCATTTCTTTGTTATCACTTGTAAGTTAATACCATGTTTGAGACAGTGTCTGTGTGGAACTACTGAAGAGAAGGTCTTAATTTACCATGAAGGTTAATTAATATTATCCTGAAACATATGGACATAATTTATAGTTTTCCATGGTCAGCATACCATTGAACAAACTATCCAATACCTATATTGACAGATAATCAAACAAGATCATTATAGAAAACTCATTTGTTCACAGGTTAAATTAAAAAGAGATCAAGGGAATGTATCCAGGAGTTCAGAACTGTCATTGAATACATTGCCTCTCCATAATTAATCCCATATATTCCCTTTTCAGTGAGCAATCAGTCTAACCAAAAATGTAAACTCAAAGGCTCAGCAGTGAGGGTGTTGTAATTATTTACACATCAATGGTCTTGCCATATATTCTTGGCTGTGTTTTTTAGAGCAAGAAATGACTCTACAGCCTTTGGGAGTTGAGAGCATATCTTGTCTTCCCCATCAAATCATCAGTTGGGTAAACTGCTATTTATTAACAAGTTCTTATAAATAGTGAAAGGGTTTTACACTGGAATGCTGCACACATTTTGGGTCATCCCAGTTCAAGAAGGATGAATTAGCCTAAAAAATATGTTGTGAACAAGGTGCTATGATGGCATGAAGAGTGTGGGAGCTCTTTGCAATAGAAGACTGGAAGATTTTGACTTGCTCATGCTCAGAAAATGAAAGTTGGGAGGGAGATAAGCACACACATACTTGCATAAAGGGTTTTATCAAAAATAGATCCTGGATCAACTCTTTAATGATGAAGTCAAAAATCCTACCAGAGTGGAAGATGGCACTTGATGAACTTCTGGAAGGGCTTTTCAGGCAGTGCTATCTGAGAGATCTGTGGGCTAGAGCTAATGAACCCAGAGACATGATCTCCTTTCAGCTTCCTAGAACTGTTATTTGTTTTCATACACAAGGTCTGTTCAAACTGTCTGCCCTGGGGAGCAGACTGAGGAGCTGGCTCTGGCTTCCAGTCACACACCTCCTGCTCCAGGGAGGAAGCACTCTGTGAGAGACTCTGCCTGCTGCTCCACCTCAGCATCGTTTCTTGGAGCAGTCATGAAGGGAGAATTGTAGATCAAAGAGAAAAGTATGGTACTGTTCTGATAATAGTAACAGTGGAGCTGGTTTATGCATTTATAGACATCATGAGGCCAAATAGCAAAGAATAAGGAGTCTCAAACCTGGCTGGTCAGTGTAAGCTCTTCCATGTAGGACTTATCTTCTCCATTCCACTGTGCATCTTCTTGGTTGGGCTTGCCACAGTATCATACAAAACTTAGAGATGTCCATATTGACACCCCCAGGAGTTATTTTCAGTCTCTCTTCCAATCTTGGGCCACTCCACTTTTCCCTTTTGAACAAACAAGCAAATACTTGTTGCTGAAATAAAAAATTTAAATTTTAGAAATGCTCCAATTCTTTGTTTCAGCTGACCTCTGTGCACAACCAAATTCAGAGGCATTTTGAAATCTACATTTATCACGTGTTCCTTACAGGCAATCTTGCAATCTTCTGACTCAGCCTCCACTTGCTCCCCCCAAAAGCTTTTTATCATTTTATACATTCCCTCTGGATATTCAGCTCTATCAGTTGCTATTGATGGAGTTGTCTGAGTTTCTTCCGAACTGTAGTTTTTGTCATGGAAATCTTGCATTCTAGATCTGTATGTGATTCATCTGAAAAGCTGTCAAATCAGTAAAATTTCACTTCAGCTGCCAGAAGAAAAAAATCTATGTGTTTGTTTCCCCCATGAGGATTTAACTAGTCATTATGTAGGTGAGGCATAAGTGAATATAAAAGGGGGCCTCTCACACCACATGGCTCTTAGCCATGTTCTTTCTTCCAAGCTGGCCTAGAATATGGACCATGGCTTCTTCATTGCAGCTTGCTTCAGTTAAGGGCTCCTCTTTTCTTTCGTGTCCTGAGAAGAAAATCCCCACAACCTCAGTCCATATATCAAGCTGGTCACCTTTGTAGCAATCACATTTTAATGCCATTCTGGTAGCAAAGCCAAGCTCTGCTGGGTGCTGTCACAGCAAGCGCTGGTACCAAAGGGAGAGGCAGCTTTTCCAACCAATTCAGTATTTCCCAGCCACTTTATAATGTTTCACACTCTCTTGCTCTTTCCTCAGGCAATGGGACTGTGAACTTCAGAATATACAAGTGTATTTCAGCTACTAATACTGAGTTCTGCTGCTTCTGAGATTATTTATTTATGTCTTTGAAAATGAGTGTATGTGAAAAGTTCCTGATTAAATGCCCTGGCTGTAGGTTGTTCATCGACAGAATAATTATTGCATGCCTGGGATGAAGTCTGCATAATCCATTTAAAATCACATTAAAAATCAAGAAGGAAACCTTGACAGATAAAAATTGACCATTTTTTTTGCTCCTAAAGAATGGGAAAAAGCTTTACCAAATTTTTTTTGTAACTCTGTATTTTTTTCATGTATAAAAACATGCGAAAAAAGGCAGCTACCTTCCCTCAGTAGCCCTAGATATTTGATGTAATTTATTCTGTGGACTATCAGTGTACCTGAATTAAATCTATGACAACTCAGGGGCTGCCTGAACACTAAATGACAAGTTTGAAACTCATTTGACAATGACAAGAGTCTGAAACTCTTAAATGACAAGAGTCTGAAACTCTTGTCTCCAGTGAGTTGAGAAGGAAGAAAAGTGGTTCAGTCATTCTAGCCTGAGGATAAATCCTCAGCTCCACCACAGATTTTCTGCATGTCCAGGACATGGGAAGCTCCTCAGGATTCAAGTACACAGCGCTCAGCCCAAACATCACTTTTCAAAACCTGTGATATAGGTCTTTATAGTATCCAAATATCTCCCAGGGAGGATCCAAAGCAGCTGAGCTCCTGCTGGGCCAGCACAGAAGGGCTCTCACTCCAGTAACACCATTTCCCTTAGCACCCCCAGTCCTTAGGTGTGGATTAGGTATGCAGCCCTGGGTTCAGTGTCCCACTCTTCCCCTGCAGCACCAGGGGCAGAAGGGGGTTGGCAGTGGCCTGGCAGAGCTGTTCAGGAGGTGCCAGGTGCCAGGGTGTCCAACCCTCTCTGGGACGTAGGAACACTACTTTGTGCCACAAAAAACAAAAAACAAACAAACAAGCAAAAAAAATTCACACAGTAACAGGTCCAAACCCTCAACTCTTCCCTGCAATGGAGCACTGGAACCTCTCTAAAGACCATTGAGAACCTTCTCCCTCTTGTGCAGCACAGACACTGTCCTGCTCAGGTCCCTGGGGACAATCTGTCTCCCATTGCCTTGGCTGCCTTAGATGATTTGAATGGTGATTTTTACCTCCTGGTGCAGTACCCTGTGCATGGCAGTGTGTGTATCTGTTCCCTCTCCATCCTGCTGTGAATGTTGCCTTTTGCGTGTGATGTATCTTATCCGAACATTCAGCTAGTGAGATTTTTGCTGGAAGAATGTCCTGAATTCGAAGCAATCCCTCACTGAATGATACCTAAAATTATTATTTACTCTTTCCCTGAGACGCTTTTCATACATAGGTACTGAGACAACTTTCCCAGGAGGAAATGAGTGCTCCTCTCCTCCATCCCTCTGCCATCAAGTAGTTGTCTCCAGGCCGCTTCCAAGGTCTCTATGTCAGAGGAAGAGATGGATTACTCCTCTGTGTCCCTGTGATAACATCTTGGAAAAGTAGCACAGCGTAGCACAGGTACCCTTACTAACCCCACTGCTCTTTGAGTGGCCTTTTTGTAGTGTTCACCTTGCTGACTCAGACCAGTTTTTGAGTCCCCAAAAAGGTGAGGTGGGGATGAATGTGTGCTCCAAGAGAAACAGCCAGTCAGATGCACGAAATTGGTGCCAACCTGCTCAGCTCTGTCAAAAGTACAGTGCTCGAGGGCAGCCCTTCAAAGCTCTTAATGAAATTAAAACCAAAGATGGAGAGGATTCTAATGAAAACTCCTGAAGGGTTTGAGACAGGAGCTGAGAGGTTGTGACTGGATGATCCAAATGTGGGATTTTGGCACAAATAGCTGCAGCTCAAAAACCCTGCATGGATTTTTGGATGGCTCTAGTTAATAAATCTTGCTGTAATTAATACGGTCAAGGCACCTGCATACACTTAGGGACCTTCACTATAAGGCAGCACCTCCTCATGGTAACATGGGAATGTATATAACAAGGTGCTGTATGGAGTAGCACTTCCACACTTTGGTGGGAACAGAAAGTGAGGAAAGCATGTGAGGAGAAAGAGACAAGCAGGGAATGTGAGGAACCACTGGAGGCAGAAGATTTGAATGCTGAAACCAGAGATACCCCAACAGCAGATTTTCAAATTGATTTGGCCCATGAGGATATCTCACCCAGATTGCACCAAGATGTGAGACGTCCTGAAGAAGTCTTGTATTTTCTCACATCATCCCAGCCTCCTGGGGAGCAGCTGCTGGTCACTGTCAGAGTTATCAGCCCTGAAGTCAACATACAGTAGCTGCCAGACTGCTTCCAGCAGAGCACTCCTCAGCAAATTACCCAGTAGACCTCAACAGAAATTAATTAAATAGCTGTGGCTTAGCCTATAATGTAATCAATAGTCACATCACTATGTTATGTGGATGTAACTGACTGGTTGCAGAAAGATTATCCAGCACAATGTGGTTTGGGTTTATATGCCATTATTTAATGTTCATTAGCTCTCCCAAGGATCAAAAGCTACCTTAAAAATCCTCCTACCAGTGATGCTGGAATGTTTGCCCTTCATATTACATGAACAACTGGTGAAAGTTTCTATATCTAAGGATCAGTGTAGAAATTAGTTTCTTTCATGTTTTCATGTTGCAGGAAAATATTTTGCAAATTATTTTTATTAAATGAAACTCATTTAACTTCTGGTTATGGAGCTAACACCTGTCTGAATGTGAAGTGTTCTAGAGTGCAAATCAAAATCAATTTCCAGTTGATTGACTTACCAATAAATCATCCTGTCCCAGTTTGAAAGCCTCATAGATCTCAGCTGGGGCTTGTCTCTGCTGGGGATTTGCTTTTGCCCCACTGTGGTGATCACTAATCCAAGCCACTGGTTGCATTCCATCTTTGGCAATTTACTCTGCTAGGAGGATGTTCCTGTGCAGTCCCGCCAGCACAACAGCACTGGGGTGGAAGGTCACACGAGGAAGGGGGACTGGCCTTCTGTTTTTAAAAAGGTGAATGTTTTTTGTTGATGTGGGTCCTGCTGGGGTGATCAATGGCATCCACTGAGCACAGGGATGCAGCTGTCCACCCTGCATTGCTGCTGCTGCTGCTCCTACCTATCAGGGTTGGCATAAGCACTGGGATTTAGGCCTTGCTGACCCTTCTACAATATTTTTGATGAAATAAGATATAAATTTAAAGAACAGGTTCTACTCCTAAGGACCTTCTTAGGCAAATAAGTCTTTTACTATTTACACCTTGCTCTATAGCTACTGTAATTGTCAAGAGAAAATGTTTCCTTTGAAATGGCATCCTCTTTCCAGACTTCTTTGATAAGTGTTAAGTGGGAATTGTGACCTTCATGTACAGTGCAGGGAAGCAGATCAACATGAAATACAGATGTCATTTGTGAATGCTTATTTTTGCAACATATATTCTCTTTTCAACAAGCTGATACCTTTTAACAGATACATTCAAGTTCATTCTAGCTATAAAATCCAGATTCAGATCAGGAGCTGGACTTTCTGAAACATCTTCTTTTGGATCATACTAGGGCTTAAGATTGATATTATCTTGATACAATGAGATTAATTGCAGGGTATGTTAAAGGTGTTTCCTTTAGCCAGCTTTTCAGAATAATTCAGTGTGGTCTATCATAACTATGAACATATCATTTTCCTGCTTTATAACACACTAAGTACAGCAGTTTGCCTGTTCCTATTCATCTCTTTGTGCTAAACTGTCCCATTCTCTTTGGTTCCTTTCATACCAAAACCATATCAGGCTCCTATTCATCTTGTTTCCTGCCTCTGCTGTATCCTTTCCAAAACTGGGTGTACAAAATGCTGTAGCTGCAGCATGAGCATTATTGATGCTTGTTGTGGGACTGTGTAATCTCTACTTTCTTTTTCTCTCTTTAAAAATCAGGATAGTGCTCACCTATTTTTTGTTTAACAGCAATTAAATTCTGAGCAGATCTTGACATTAAATGATCAACAGTGCTGCTTGGGGATTTCTCCTTAAACATCAGCATGTTTGCATTCTTCCTGTGCCAGTACAAAATGCCTGAGATCACTCTACACAGTTCTCCATTTTCTTGTGTCAGATATTAGCACTTAAAATTTAACAACTGATGAGCACATTTTGCAATTGGCTGCATTTCTCCATTTTATTTTCTTTTGGGATTTTGATATGTCTGGCAGGGGATGTAGGATGTGAAGGAGACAGTCTTCCAGACTGTGAATTATCCAGGAACAGCAATAAGGCCTGCATCAGAGGATAGCAACTAGGCATCTTTTTAGTCTGGTAGGGCAAGCCACTACAGTAATCCTAAATGTAGAAATATGTGGAGGTGTCTTTGATGTGATGAAGAAATAAATGTATTTGGTTTATGTGGCAAGGTTTTGGTAGCAGGGCAGCTTCAGGATTGGTTTCTGTGAGATGAGACGAGGAGCTGCTGCCATGTGGGGCAGAGCCAGTTCCAGGGCTGCCCAAAGCTGAGCCTCTCAGTGATGCTGGTGGTTCCTCTGTGATAATGGATTGAAGATAGGCTGAAAAATGCCACGTGCTTCTGGTCAGCTTCCTTTCTACCTGGTCCTGACTGAATGACGAAGCACAAATTTAAGTCAGAGGAGAGTTTCCTTTTAATATTTCCTTCCTTTTCCTTCAGACCACATTATATGAACTCATGGTACATGAAGCACGAAGGAAAAGTACAGTAGTAAGAACTCTGAAGGGCTTTAGTATTGCATTAGTGCACTTCATTCCCCTTGGTATAATGTAAAAATGGCAAAGATAGTATGGAATGAGCATTTTTAATAACTCTCCTAAGTGTTCTATTAACTGCCGTGTATCATACAAATGAGATGCAGAAACTAGGGAAGCATTTTCAGTTGCTGAGTAAAAACAATTTAGGGTGTAAATGTACTTCCAGATCTGCACACAGGAATCCTGCCAACTAGGCTTGTGTTAATTTTATTATTTTTTTAAAAAGTCTTAGTGGAGAAGTTCACGACACAAAAGCACTGGAAATACCCTTGTATTGAGTCAGTGTGTTTTTGAGGCTAAGAATAGCCTGCAATCTGTGCCACACTGTAATGGTTGATGGTCACCTCCCTATGCTGGACAGAAGTCAGGGCTCATGCTGGCTCTTTGAGATGTCTTCTGTCCAAGGTTTTCACCTGAATGCCTTCAACCTCAGTGTCTGAGTCTGTCAACTGCCTTGGTGATCTTCAGACACATCTGGAGTCCCTCGGAGAGGCTAGTGAAACCAGCTTGGAGTGGAATTTCTGGAAATATACTTTTATATATACATATATATACAGTATATATGTATATATATACAAGCATAAAATGCCTATGCAGCTAATTAAAGGCAACTGTGACATTTTGTGGCATGTTGATATAATGCCATTAAAGTGAAATGTCTGTCAAACACCTGCTGCTCTCTGCGACCTCCTACCTGGCAGCACTGTGAGGACAGAGATTAGAGGCATGCACAGCAGAAAAGCTGCTGTGTGGCATGCTTTTATTTCAACCAGTTTATGCCACACACAGCACAAAACCTGTAATTTTTGTTTTCAATTCTCTTTTAAAGTCCTCGGTGATTGTATTTATCTTTGTTGGTACACAGATACCATTGTGAAGAGGGATGATACTTCTTAATAATGTATGTTTCTCCCTTTCTCTTTATCTTTTCTTATATGTATTAGGAAAAAAATAGATCAAAGAAATGCATTTTGCTTAGGAGGCACAAAATTTCATGATTATCCTGATCTTTTTCAGGAAGGCTCAGAGGAAGGCTTATACATTGACCCACTATTGATTATCTTTTCCCAAAATGTTATGCAGAAAAACCTCTTAGACTCTCTGTACAGAATCTGACCTTTAGTAAAAGGCTAATCATGCCCTAGATAAGCTTTCTTAAGATTAGAAAATACCATAATTTTAGGTGCCAGTGTAAGCAGGAAAACTATTGTTGACCAATGTGAATGGCTGCTCTGAATTTGAAATAATAACAAAAAATGTAACTGCAGATGCCAAGATTATATAGGTTATGCTGCTTGGATACTTCTTAAGAGTCACTAAAATTGGTACCAGATCTGAACCCAGACAGTGGGCAAATGCATTTCTGAGAAGGAGGAATTTTTATGAGTTGCAATTCCCTGCTCATGTGCTGGGTTCCACTGGGCAAGAATCTCCTTGACAGAAGGAATATACACAATGAGATTTCTTGAGATGGAATAGATCATTGGTCACTGTATAAAATGTCTTTATGGAATTGGTAAATGGCAAGGATAAGGATAGGCTACCATCTAGTGGATACATCATAAAATTATTACATTTGTGTTTAACCCATTTTGTGACTTGAATGGCTAAACCAAAAGAAAATCAACTCTTACATGCTGAAGTGCCACCTGAAAGCACTCTAACCATGTGTGCATTCAGCCTGATTTTTGAAAACCTTGCTGTGCTTTCCTCTGATACCTCAAAGCAGCTCTGCTTGTCCCAAAGCCAAAAGAGACAGGACAGAGGGTACCATATCTGTCAGGTGTCCTTATTCCTTATTGACCTCTAGGATACAAACAAACAAATGAACATTAGTAACTATATGGCAGTTTGAAGGTATAAAACACAGAGAGACAAAACCAGACAAAATAGAAGAAAGAAGACATTGAACTCAAATATCATGGCACATGTCTAAAGGCACAACATAAAATACCCAGTGTAGCTCAGCAATTACTAGTAGCAGGACTACAAGACTGATGTTCTTTATATCTCTGCTCTACCTAACTGGCTTCAGTGCAGTGATTTCTAGCCTGAACTTCCATGCTTGCCTCTGGAGGAATAAGGCCTCAGAAGCATCTTGATATGCTGATGTACACTGAGCTCTTTGTGTGGTGTGGGTAGGTGTCACCCTGAATTTTTAAAGCCTTCTGAGAATCTCTGGAGTTTTCTAACTTTTCTAAAACTTTTCAAATGTTTACATGTGAAAGTAGAGTCTTTCAAGGACTTTGTAGGAAAAACAATCTTTGTTTACATTCCTCTCTCAAGGAGAGACCTTTGATGGACTTTTGTCTCTGCCAGTGTGGATGGAGAGGTGGCAACTTCTCCCTCCAATCCAGAGACAATCCCTAGAAAACTATAAAAACCCTAGTTGTAAATCAACTTTCTCTTTCCTGCCTCTGGAGCTCACTTTGTGTGCTGTGCCTTCATTCCGTGTCCTGTTGTGACAGGTAGGAATAACAAAAGTCATGCAAATTATGACTTCTGAGTCTGATCTAGGTTGGTGGAATCATCACTGCAACTGGACACACGGAAAGGGTGTGGAGTTGTTGGATGCATCCACATGTCTTTGTTGCTCTGAGAGCTGCAGCTCAGTTACAAGGGACACGGTATTAAATGCAAAAGATGGATAAAGACCTAGGGACCATGTGCCATAGATGAGCATTCTTGTTATGGGAAGTACTTACATCAGAGAATGAGAGATAAACACAAAAATAGAGCAGCCTGGTCTACTGGGCTTGTGGATTACACTGACGTTGCTCTGATCTGATCAGGTGATGTAACTCCCCATGATAGCAGCTTCAGAATCTTTCATTACTATCTGGTAACAATGTCGTAGATCTGCCTTACTACCTGAACCACAGCTACGTCGACAACTCATTTTCTTAAGCAATGGAAATAGGAGCTGGCCTGTGTGCCAAATGTCTTTGTGCTGCCTGCCACGACCTTCTGCACAGCGAATAATGGGTGTGTGCTGTGGGATGAGCACATGTTGTGTACCTCCCTGTAAGGATGTGCACGTGGTGTGTGCCTCCCTGTAGGGATGTGCCATGAGCTGGTTGGAAAGAGTGCTGTGGAAGCTGGAACCCTCCTGCTCTCAGCACTTATCTGGTACTGGGGTGGGGAATATTGAAATTGCCATTTGTATGGACTTGTATCACTCCATCATCTGTGGAGCAAAGACGAGGTAGGCTGAGGACATGAAAAGACAGATCATGAGGCATGTTCCAGTTGGCTTTAAGCTGTCTGTCTCCAGTGCTGTTAGTTATACAGCCATGGCAGCACATAGTTCAGTACAGGTATCTGCCAGCTAGTTTTTTACCCAGTTCTAAGGACAGGGTATGCCACTTCTGCTGTTTCAGCACAAATGAAACTAGCCCAGGAAGCCAGCTCTATGTTACAAATTCTTTCCTAGACTTAGTAACATGAAAAATACAAAGCTCTTATCTACCTTATTAAATGCATCAATAGCTGCTTTCTTTAACTCATAACCTGTGTACCTTTGGACCAGCCTAGCTCAAGGTTTCTCATCTGCTGTAGCTGTTTTGATCGCTCAACTTCTGTGCCTAAGCAGACACACAAAGCAACAGGGAGAGGGGAGGTTAAAACAGAAGCTAGCTCACACTCAAATTCAGGTAGACAATTGTAATTCTGCCACACTGGAGTAGCAGTTCCTCCCTAGAGGCAGCAGTAACCTTTCTGGTCCATTTTTTTTTTTGCTGGAAGCTCCAATTGGAAGGGAAGTCTTCTAGTTGAACAATGTTTCCTTCTATCTCTTGGTGGCAGGAGACAGCACAAAAAGCACAATAACCAGGCAAAGTCCCAATCAAGAGTCTTTCAAGTTAAACAGTGAGATGTAGCAAATGCTAAGGCTTGAGGTTTATTTTTAAAGCCCATGGGACTTGATGAGAGGGCATCAAGACTAGAGAAAAAGACAAACACAAAATGAGAGGTGGAAACTTTCCACCTCTGATAAGGTAGAAACTTCCCACTTTTATAGATTTTTATATTTCTGCTCCACAGAAACTAAAAAAAATCCTCTTCCATATTTTTCTAATAGTCTTTGTCCCACTGATCTTAGCCTACCATGGTGAAACCAGTGAAGTTTGGTTTCCACAATAATGTGCCTAACCTTCAGGAAGTCTGCCCTGGTAGGCTATTTTAAGACAGGTCGGTCTAAAATGATCTTCTGTAGAGCTCTCTCTTCCACACAAGTCACCTGCTGCCTATTACCCATTATGGCACCAGCCCTGCAAAACAGGCATTCCTGAACCAATACTGAGAAAAACAATCCTGTTTTACAGAGGAATAGGATATGATTACCCTGATGTTTTAGCTACCTTATTATGCAATGGGTAAAATTAAGCCCAATGCTACCAAAAAGGTAGCAGATAAAAAGGCACAAATTAAGAACATAATAGGATTCGTACATACATATGGGGTTTTTTTGCAAATAATAACACATTTCCCCAGGAAAAAAAAAATGGTACCATTAACCACAAACCACTTGAATTCAATATAGTGAGGTGTAAATATGGAATAAATTCTCAAAACTCAGCCAATCAAGGATAATATATAATCAGAGGACACATTTTTATGAACTGGGGTGTTTTGTGAGCAAGACATGAATGTAAAATTTACTGGCCTGGAAGGGAGTTGGCTGGAGATTTCCCAAGACATCAGATCTGAGGTACAGCAGCTCATACATTTCAAGGAATAAGAAAGAAAGGACAAGGTGTTGAAGAGTTAAGAGGGAGAGGAGACTAGGGGTCCTTATGCTGACACATTGATAGTCAGCTTCCCAGGATAGGGATTTTTCTTTTGACCATTTTAGTTAGCCTGGTTTCTGTCTCCATTTATGAAGATTTGCTTCTCCTGAACGGACATTTCTATCTACTACTGCATTTAAATTTTCACCCTATGGTTGCACCAGCTCACAGTCATGTGTTTATCTCTGTTTTGGAGAATGGAAACGTTTCAAAAGCCCTTCCCCCACGCAGGGCCTGTGACCTTATACTGAGCAGAGCTATACAAACATTCAGAACAAAATCCAAAAGCAAACCTGAAACCTGCCTTTGGGTTTTGTTATGAACTTGAAACTGAATTTTACTGTAAGTTTTATGAGCCTTGTCTGAGTTGGAGGGGACCTGGGCTGATTTAAGGTTTTACAGGGAACCATTTGATACTCAGAGGCTTAATGTGATTTTGGCTTGAAACACGCAGTACTTGGCTCACTTCAATCATTTGAATCCCATGCCCAAGGTGAAATCCAAGGGCTATGTAAAGTTAGGACAAACTGAAGCTGATGTGTGCACACGCTCGCGCACAAGCAAGTTGTGTCTTAATGCACCTTGCCAAACTCGCACGGGGTTGTGCCTCTGTTGAGGAGCACCGGGATGTGTCTCCTCAAGTTCCAACCCAGAGCTGAGCAGGCTGGCGAAGTCTGTGTTGTAGACATCTAGAGCTCAGACCCTCTGTAAACAAACACCTTACTCTCCGTGTGTTTGTGGAGTAATAGTGACATCCTGTGGCCAGTCCCGATCCGTCCCAGGCACGGACACGCTGTTTATTCCTACTGGTTGGTGCTAGACATGAGGACTTGCTGGGAGAATGGATGAAGGCAGAGCTGGAGAGAGAAAAACTTCAACCTTCCTTAATCTAGATGTTAAATTTCAAAGGAGAGGAAAGAGTTACAACCCACTTGCTCTTTAGTCATAATCCAAACATTAAGGCCCTTAGCTAATTTAAATGTAAAGTGATTTTAAACATGCTTTCAGAAGCTGAGCATAGAAATGAATACCCATGGGAGGCACAGGGCATAGCAACTGGAAGGGGGAATAGGGAAACTAAGCTCTGAGCCTAGAGCGAGGAGAGGCCATTGGTGAGGTGGGAGTCAGGGATGTTTGAGACCATCCTCCAGAGCCTCCTGAGATGATCCAAATAAACCAAGTATAAAGGTACAAGCAGGAGGTAGCACTGAAATGGAAGAGCAGTTTCATTTCCCAAGCATGCTGTATTTTGATGTTAACAGGCATGGCCGTGGCAGGTTCAGTGAGGGACGTCTCTTTTTTCCCCTTGCAGCTGACATGCTCTCGCTCAAGTACTGAGGAAATATACTGCCAGCTGAGTCAAGTACAAGGATTGCCCAGAAAAGAGAAAATGTAAGAGGGAAAAAAAAAATAGGTGTAGGGCAGCCAATAAATTGTCAATGAAGAGAGAAAGCAGGCAATGAGAGCAGCTGGCTGGAGCCCAGCAGAAACTCAGAGCCTGGGAGACCAGCTTTCTGTGCTACATTATTTCAAAAGCCAAGAAGCCACTGGAGTTCAAGGAGAGAAGGAGCTGGACAGCCAAGGTGACTTTTCTTAAGGGTATTCTCACTTTTATTACCTAAATTACAGTAACTCCTGTGATGTGACAGAGATGCTGTTCCTGCCCTGAGGTGTCCACCAATGTTGTTTTATGCCTTGGACAGTGTGATCCAAGGCAGCCAGACTCAAGGAAGCCAACTAGACACAAGGAACAGGGTGTGCTGTGGGATTATGGCTGAGCTGAGTGACAGGAGGGAGATATAAAAAGGCAGAGAGTGTCAGAGAGAGAAAACAGTTTCCCCATTGTGTGGAGGAAAGAAGCAGTGGGGAAGAGGTGAAGTTGTGATGTTTTCCAGTGACCATGACTTCCTTGTACAATCTGATTGTCCCAAGATACTTCCTGAATTGTACAGGCTTGTTATATGGGACAGAGCTCATGTTGTATCTGGTGTTTCAGAGAGAACCTTCACTCTTGCAAATACTTGATTTGCATTTGGAGCCTGCAAGGTAGGCCTGGATGTAATGTCATCCCTTGACACTGGCTTGAGGTTCAAGTACTTTTTCCTATGGGGCGAGGGACTTGTTTCATTGGACAGCTGTCAAAAGCAAATGAACATGTGGACTTTTAGACTCTTCTCAAAAGATGAGCTGAATTTCACGTGATGAGACAAGTCTTTCACCTTCTTCTCAGATGGCTGTAGATATACCACAATATATATTTGTGGTATAACCACAAATATACTTTTGTTGTATCAGGAGTCTGATAAAAAAGAACCATTTCCCAACCTAAAAAGTAAGTAGAATTTGCACAAACCCCACATTAGCTACAAACCAATCTATGTCCCTGGTGGCTGGAACAGCAAACCATGGGGCTGATACACTGGTCTGTAATTCAGTGTCTCTGAGAAACAGCAGAAAGACCAGAGCAACTGAGGGAAGAGTCAGTGAGGTAAAACAAGACAGATGCAAGAGTACTACTAATGTGGCCCTGAAACAAAACAGCTATCTGGAGAGAGAGTTTGGGGACTGAATGCTGACTGGAAGAAGCCAGGAGCCATAAAAAAGTGAAACAGGCTCCTGTTGTCTGGTTCTCTGCCCATGCTCTGGGTAGCAAGGCTTCATGTATTTCTGTAAAATAAAAAGAACTATATCCAAAATAGTAGATCATCGTGATTTTCTCGCTCTACTGGGGACAACCCACAGGGCTTTGGATTTGATCTAGCTGCTTGGCCAACAGCAGCTCTGGTCTGATAGATTAGCAAAGTCTCTGTGGTGAGTTTGTCATCGCTGCTGATTCAGTGCCCTCCAAATACCTGCCTCTCATCACTGTTCTGCACAATTCCCAAATTAGGCTGTGGTGCCAGGTAGTGAACTCTCCCACTTGCTATGCTCTGATTGAGTTTGTAGGTCTTACAAACACGGAGGTAATGCTATTAGTTTTCAAGAGTGGGATTCTTCGATCTGATCATTAACTTTCTCCATTGCTCCCTGCCCCCTTTGCTGTAACTCTTTCCTGCCACATCTACAAACTGCTGCTTCTGCTGGAATGGTAAGAGACTCTTAACCAGTCACTGGAGCTCCCTACACCTTTCCAAAGCCTGAGGTTTACAAAAGCAGCTTTCAGAATCTGTCACGTTAGAAGAAAGTAATATGCCAAGGTTTAGCGCTCGTCTTGCTAAGAATTTACTTTTGTTAAATGGGAATATAGACTTAAAATCAAACATTTGCTTACAAGGGTCAAGTGTCTGCAACTGGACCATGACTGATCCTAAATCTGACCTGTGATAAATATTGCTGCTAAACAGAGCACATCACAATAAAATTCTATGGATCTCTTCAAAATATATAAGCATAGCTAGCCACTAACACAGCAAAGATGTTTCAGAGGGGACAAGAGTTCAAGAGGAGTCCTAGAGAATCAGATCTTCCATCCCTTGAGATCCTCACACAGGTGAAATTGATTTTGAAGGTCCTTGTTTTTTTCATATTTTTTGCCCCCCTGCTTTTCTTTCTCCCCCTCTCTTTCCCTTGTTCTGCAGCTACTCGTCACTGTAGCTTTGAGTCCTCAGTGCACAGCTGTCTCCCTGCCAATAACCTCTTCTACTGGAGCAATGCTGGGTAAGTGTACGTGTGACCTGGCCCATGTGCACCACGGACCAGCCTGCTTATGGTCCATGTTAGTCCTGATCCATTTACAACCTGTCTGTGTCTCAGGCTGCAGCAGTGCATCTCTGATGGACCACACTGGAATCATTGCAAGTTCATAACTGAGTCCTCTGCTGTGGAAGAACATTTTCCCTCAAAGTGCTTCTTTCCTTTTTATCCTACTCAGTGCTCCCAAACTGCTTTCTGCCCCTTGTAGGCTGGGGGATTATGATAGCTAAGATCCTCACTTTTTTTGAGCAATGGGCATGCCCAGGGGTGGCCCTGGGGGAGGCTGAGTATGGAAAGGCTGGAAGTGCCCTCAGGGTGCTGAGAATCAACACCAAACAAACACATCAGTGCCTATTAAATTAAATAAGAAATTAATTCAAGTAGTCTTAAGTTTATGCCAATACTTTCTTCAAGTATTCAAATATTCAAGTCCCCAAATCAGCTTAACGAATAAAAGATACTACTGTCTCTATCTAGTTTTCTTTGTGTGGAAGCTGGTGGAGCTACATGAGAAGGAGCTTGTTCCCAGGCACAGTGCATGTCTGGACTTCACAAAAGGCAGAGGAAGAGCACCAAGAGCAGCCTGGTGCATGTCTTCATTAGGGAAGTTTCACAGAGCACAGTCACGGTGCTAGTAACACACATCTGACATCACTTTCTGCCTCAGACAATTCATTGCTTCCTGTACCATAACTGGAGAACTGGAAAAGAACATATTAGAGCAAGATGTGAAATCTAGCAATTCTGTTAAGGTTAGAAAAATTCTAGCTGAGCTGCAGCAAGAAAACAAGTTTTAAAATGCCAGCTGAGGCAGAAGGTTTTGTCTCATTGGAACTCTACTTATTCCATGCTTGAACAGCTCTTGCAGCAGCAGGAACCTCAGTAAACCTATGTATACAAAAGACAGGCTTAGAAGATATGAAGCTGGTATTTGTTTATTGAAATGAATTTTGGCTACTTTTCCTATTTCTCTCCAGGACGCCTTGTTGGTGGCAGGTGGGAATTAAGAGCTGTATTTCTGAAACCTGCATCATTCATCTATAGTCTAATCTGAAAAACTAATAGGGGCACTTATTGACTAACACTAAAAATGTGGGGGGGAGGTTGAAGAACTTTGAGCTACTTTTTTATTATTTTATTTTTATACTCTGAAATAATGCTGTGTTTGATTCTTATTTCACAGAGGAAAATGAAACCCTGGGATGAATATATTGGTCCCTGGAAGGCAATTCCTGTAAACAAATTAATACAACTCAGGCCAACCTCCTCTACATTTTGTTCCTTTTCTTGTGCAGCCTATTGATTGATTTACCTGAGGGAAGAGATTCCTCTGACTCAGATACTAAGCAAGTTCTTAAGGAAAATATCAGCTTTAAAAAGGGAGCAGAAGAAAGAGCAGCAGTTGCAAAAATTGCTAATCTTTCATTTGCAGGAGCCACTGAACATCTGGATAGTATGAAGCTCCTTTAACCCCCTGAGTGCAGAAAGAATTAGCACCAAAGGGCAGCCCATGCTAATTCAGTGCCATTAAACTTGTATAAGCTAGAAGAATGTGATGTTATACTTCCATAGGGCCATATGGATACCACTTTGCACTTTGTATCCATCAGAGGGACTAGCAAAACTAGTTCAGTATTGTACAGCATGGCTCTTAGAAAGATAAAATAGCCCCTGTGCAATATTATACAGTATTACACATGTCTATCATATCACACCTTGGAACCAATCTACCCTTTTAGCTATAGGTGGAGAGCTTGTCCGCTGACATGCAACTTTTGAGCTTCCATATTTAGAAGAGCAAAAGACCAAATGTTGAAATACAAACAGAGATTTAATTCTTCTTTTTTATTATTAGCATCTCTTTCGTATTTTTTTAAGGTACCTGGAATTTTATTAATACAGCTGTCTAGAGACTTTGTTTTCAGACGAATTTTAACTTACGTCTCCAGCTTTAAAATATGACTTCCTGCTTAATCTTGCTGCTCCCTTCATTCACCTTTGTCCATAACAGAGGGGAAAATGTACCACTTCCCTTGGAGCCCCCTTCATAGCTTTCCTGTAACCTTCAGTTAAGTCCTATTTCAGTTCTCTCTGAATATCATTTTTCTCAATAGCGCAAAGTAAATAGGCTTTGCTTTCAAAGTCAACATTATCTGTGTTCAACAGTAACAATATACTGTAGATTTTATAGTGATTTTCATATGTAGATTTGAAACTGCTTTGGCACAAAGAACAGCCATACACAGAAGTTAAGATAGAGATTTTCTAATTTAACCCCACCCCCAGCACATCAGGGCCTGACAGCTGAGATGCACAACCCTGAGTGATCACAACTCTTTTGCTGTGAGTCAGCATCAATGTCTTCCACTGGAACTATTTTGCTTTGTTTCAGGTCTGACTTTGATGTGAATGATTCCTAGCAAGATCAGTCATCATACAATATATACTTTATATGCTTTAACGTGCTAGGAAAATTAAAAAAGATTATAAACCAGAACTGTATTTTAAACGCAATAAACAAGAAGGGGAACACAGTGGTTTACAAAAAACCCCCCTTACTTCAAACTACATAGAATGATGCAAAATCACAGTAATCCTTATCATCCCCAATTGCTACAGGAAGCCTCCTCACTGAAAATGTGACTGCATGGGAAGAAGTCTCTGGATAATGCTTTAGAGACTCAAGGCTTGCCAGACTCCAGCTCTTGGATTTCCCTGGGGCTGGGGGCTTAGGTAAGGACTCCACACTTGGACCGAGGCTCAGGATGTGCTTGTTTTCTCTCCTACAGTGGTGAGTCAGATCAGATCCGATTCGCAGGCTCAGCCTCCCGCTGGGCAGTAAAAACACCGCTCTCCTTTTGGGGATAGTTTCCAGCTCCAAAATAAACACTGAGAGCAGCCAAACTGTGGTCAAAAAACATCTAGAATGAGCACACTGGGTTGCAAGGGGGATGTCAAGAGGCTGTCGCTTCAGACAGTGCACCCTGCCGAAACTTCTCACATGACCTTCAGCACACAGACAGGTCTCTGCTCCTGTCAAACCCAGGAGAAATGTTTGTACATTCCAGTTAATTGCAAAGCTTGGCAGTGGAGCAGCAGAAAATGACTGCAAAGCATAAAAACATCAGAGAGCTGCAGAGCGGCCTGCAAACTGAACAAGTTTAGGGGCTCTGAATTCAACACACTCAGACACAATTCAGAAGAAAGCCTGCTAATTAAGCCAGCCTAATGCCCTGAATTATAGCCCTAAAAAATCCCAAAGTTGGATGCCTTTTTAGAGAAGATGAGCTTGAAGAATACAGCCTTAGTTTTTCTCCTGGATTATTTGTGTGCTTTATCAGATTTGCCATACAGTCGTGCCCTCTAAAGCTCTTTAAAATAACACACCTTATTGTGGTAACTTGAATGGTAATTCACAAATCCCTGAGGAAACACTCCTCCTTTGGCACAGGGGCTCTCAAAAATCATCTGTCACTTGGAGCTTCCAGGCTATGCCTCCCATCCTGTAAGGTCCCTAGAGCAGGCTCTGCTGTGTTAATGAGAATATCAAGGTAATTGCATTGCAGAAGCCAAATCTCTTGTTTTGAGCTATGTTTTCTCTCAGGTGAGTATCCAGATGAGATACTCAGTCCCATGAGAGTTTGTTCCCAGCACAGCTCACAGGCTTCACTGGAAGCACAGTCTTTGGTCCTGGCACACAGAGTAGATGCCTTTTTTTGTGTCCGCAAACCACAGAGAACTTAGTGATTTCTTTAACAGTGAAGGAGAGTTGACATGTAAACCACAATGGGCTGCTTTTTTTTGAGTGAATGCACCACGGACTTAATCAGACTCTGGGTTTGTCCATAACAAGTTCAATAGTTGCTATTTGCTCTTAGATCCTCAGCTTCATTAAATGTAAAAGTTTCAGCTTTTGCCAGCAGTTAGCTGCATCTAGATCTATAAAGGCTGTTCTGTCTCTCTAAGATGAGACATAAAACTGAGGCCTCAACCATCTGTGGTCATTAAGGATCCCCTGGCATACTTCAAAAGGTGAAGAGAGTAGCTTTTGTCTTAGGACCCAATTCTATTCTGAGTAACTAAATTCCTTCAAACCTAAAATTCACCTCCAGCTTTTAATATAAGGTACTGTGTTTTCTTAAGTGTTCATATTAGAGTGATGGGCTGCTAGCTGATGGCCACATTCTACCCCAGAAATTATAGTATTATAACAGTGGTTTAAACAAAGTGTGCAGGTGCAAATGTTCATACTGTTGGTCACAACATGACACAGAGTAAGCCTGTCTCAGCACAGTAACATACACACACATATGAAATCACATAGCCCAGAATTATGACGTTTTAATTTTTTACTTACTTAAGAAACTAAAAATCTAGTATCTTACAGATCCTGAGCCCTTGCTGATCAATAGAGAAGTGAATCCCACTGGAAAAGAGATAAGGTTGGCTGCAAAGGGAGAGTCATTCCTCCCATGTCTGGAAGGTAAAAACAGTGTGTAAAACCAGAATAAATTATCTACCATTACCTCGGTGAAGTGTTTTTAATTTAGTGCCCTGGTGGATGCATGTGGTGGAACATATATATGAGAAAAAATAAGGAGGACTGTACTTATCTTGAATGTGCTTTGTGTCCCCTAATGCAATACACTGCACAATTAGCATTCTGCCATAATGTGTTGGTTGACTTTTTTTTTTTTTTTTTTTTTTTTTTTAATTCTGCTAGAAAGGGAATAGAGTTAACCCCAAGATTCCTGCAATTTCAAGTGAGTGAACCCACCTGACTGGTTTGTGTGTCACTGCTGAGGTGCCCCTCTGAGCAGAGCCAAAAGATTGTATCACCTGTTTATTTCAGAATGTGTTGCAAGTGCTCAGGCATTTTAGCTCTACATATCCTTTATCTGTGGGTGGAGCACCCCTGAAACAGAAGGTAAGCTCATGAAAAAATGGAGAGTCCACTTGATTAAATATGATACAATTATGTGCAGTTACATTTCTTTTAAACTCAGAAAGGTAGAATGGAAGACAGACTAATTGTAGCAGTGCATGCTGGAGATTACTTAGAGTAAAGACCTCTCAATTAAAAAAAAAACCTACTAAAGCTGAGAAGTTACTGCCTGCTTTTCTGTCTGCTTTTGTGGAGAGTGGAACTATAGGTCTAACCATTGGAAATAATTTTTCTATAAAGTTCAGTTATTCGTAATAAAATAATCCTTCATATGGGCTATAAGCTTTTGGTTCCCCTCTCTTCCAAGCTGCAAGATTGAAGTGAAACTTGGCATTGTTCTGTTTGTTGAAATGAAAGGCCCAAGGTCAGATTCTGATCTCTCATTGGCCTTACACCTGTCAACTGACTTTGATGGTGTAAATTTTTACTTACTCCAGCATAAGCAACGACAGAATCAGACCCGGCATATGCTTTTTATCTAAAGCTGTGTTCCAGATGTGTTTATGTAGCCTGGTTTCAATAAAATGTGTGCATTTTAAGATGTAAATGGATTTTTCTTTAATTATAACCATATGGACTGTTATTAAAGTTTCATTTTAAAAGTGCAGATACAGCTAGCCCAGCCATACTGAATGGGTTCACTTGACCAGCACAGCTTTCACACAGCACCCAAGCAAATGCAAGACTCTTAAAGCTGGGAAAGACAGGGAAAAACATGAGATGACATCGAAGTGTGTGTGGAAAACTGTGACTTTTTGGTTTTCCTGATATTAGAGCGCCACATCCCACTGAGGTATTTTCCTCTCCTGTATTCAAGCTGAGGCCAAATTAAGTGCAAAGCTGGTTCAGCATATTCCTTCAAACTGAGATATCACTACTGGGTTCTTTTTTGTCTGCCTTTGTTACAAGTCAGCATCCCTGCTCAGCACTCAGCTTCCTCACAGGTTCAGGCTGTGACTGGATGCCTTGAATCCAATAAGCCTTCAAATCCAGAGTTACATGGTTGGATTGGTGTGTTAGAATATGTGCCTATCTGAGGGAGAGAGGGTGCAGTCCTGTAATTTCTTCCTCCCACTATCAGCCTCTGTGCTGTGATACCACATGCTGAGGCTCCAGGAAGGAAAGGTCAGCCTGCTGCTGCCCTCAGCCCAGCTTTGTGCTCAACATCAGCAGTGGTGCCTGAGGGGACAAGACCTCCCTGATTCTCAGCCTTGATGGTGTCCATTCCTGAGGGTCCTGGGTACCCCCCACAGCCTTTTGTGCATCTCCACACCTAAGGGCTGCTTCCCAGCCCAGAATGGGAGATTGATTTTTCCAACAACAGAAAGGTAGGGGCAAGTAAAATAGTTTTGATTGATGGATTTTCCATTAAAAAAAGGAGACAGATTTGTTAATGAATAAATGTTTAAGAGAAAGATGTCAGTGTTAATAGAGTTTTTCATTTCATCTTCCTGAAATGAAGTATTTCAGTAAGGTAAAAGAAAATTCACTTGGAAAACTTTTTTTAATTACACATCCACAGTTCCATGAAATAGGTGGCTGGTATAGTCATTATGCTTATGCTTTTCCTTAGCATATTTTGACATTATTAAATTGAAGGTTTTCCACTACTGTTTCATAAGAAATTTTTTGCTTATTATATTTATCTGTGTGTTTTGTTTGCCTATTTGGAATAACCATTTTCAAATGAAATTGATTCTGAAAGAGAATTTTGTCTGCCAAACCCGATAATGATTTGGAGTTCAGTCATGCTTCTGTGGCTGTAAGGATGCTTTCTTCCCTGGAAAACTGGAGAACACAGACTGTGCTTCTCTCCTATCATCATTATTTCCTCACTCTTTAATTTCCTTCTGGGTATGTTGGATACTTACGTTTGACTCGTGTTCTTTGGAATACAGCTGCCAAGTGGTGGGGAACTTCAGTCATCTCGGGCAAGTTAAGAATGTTTTTTCTCCTGGATTCAACTGTTGAGGACTCCTGTGTCATGTTCAGCTGAGTCCCAGTAATGCATGGTAAAAGAAGGATGCTTGCACAGAACAACCACAACAGTCAGTGTGTTCCTGTGCTCTCTTGCAGAGGGAAGAGTTTGATAAATGGAAAAAAATGTCTGTTCCTGGCAGTGGAGAATGGACTCCTTCACTGCAGGGCTCAGGCTTTCCCCAGACCTTCCCAGGGCTGCAGTCATGAATGCTTGGTTTGGCTGCACTGTGCTGTGTTATGAAGATGTGAAAAGTGAGCTAGATGGCTGAGCTGCCCCATCTGCATTTTTTTTTCATTTTAAAATTTAATAAAACCCCATGTGGTTACAATTGAAAAAAAAATCCATTAATGTTCCCAAAATGCTTCATATCTAAAGCAAAATGTATATTAACTTCCCATCCCCCATCTCTAGTGAACAATAAGATATACTTTTTCATTGAATCAGTGAAAATCATTAAATAACTTATTACATCATCAACCCAAACCATGTACTTTTACTTACTTTTCTAATGACTAACAAATGATGTTAACATATCAATGTCTTTATATGCATCAGGGAAGAAAGGGTGGGGCATGTAAATGTGGAATCTAAACAGAGATTCTTTCGTATTTTTATATATTTTAAATGGGGGTAGGTGTTTCTATCTGGAGACCATATGTGTGAGGTTTTTTTAAAACAATGTGTATGTGTGTAAAAAAATAATTAAATGGTATGGACAGCTACAGTGTGGGTTCTGGAGTTCTGGTGAGGTGATCTAGATATGAAGAGATGTCCAGATGAAAAATTCTTTTTCCCTCAGGCACATTTTCCATTATTGGGATCTTATCTGAACAACACCAGTTCACAAAGCCCTGGATGCACTTTCTGTGGAACAGCAGCACCATCAAGGGGTTGTCAGTGTCAGTCTGGGGGAAAGTACAGGGGGGGAAAGGATCATGGGCAGTTTAATGGCACCAGTGCTCTGCATGCAAGCAGAGCAAAGGATGAGTCCTTCAGCCCCAGAAACTGAAGGGCTGAGTGCAGGAGGGGTTCTCTGCATCCTCTGCACTGTCAGGGTGTAACACAGAGCAGGGCAGTTTTAATTTCACCCAGTCTAGACAGAGATTGGTTTGCTACAGAAACAACGTCCCTAGAACAAAATGGCACTCCCAGCTGCAGAAAAAAATGAGGCAGTCACCTCTGAAGTTATTCTCAAGCCTGCCCCCTAAACAGGATGTCTGGATGCACAGTACCTCATCAGGTTCATCTTCCAGCCTGGGGGAGTTGTGTGTCATCACCTCTGCAGTGCGCCTGAACCCCGACCAGGGCTCCTGAGCCTGTGTGTGCCATGGTGCTATGTGCACTGCTGCTGCCAAGGCACAAGACCAGCTGGTTTATTCATTTTACACAGTGCAAAAATGTTATTAAACTGCACCATACAGATAAGTACTAGAAAAATTGCTAGGTTATTTTTTTCACATAAAATTAGCCAATTTGCTGGTGTATGTAATTGTAAAGGATGCAAAGCATCCCATTCAAGTGATTAACCTCTTAGTTAATAAAAGCAACAATTGCATGTGTATAAATAATATAATAAAAGGAACATTCATATCAAAGTGATATAGCTCATACTATCCTGTTTCTCTCCTTAATTAGTAAATAATTCATCAAATTCTGCAATGAATTGTGCTCCCACCCACATTTCTTCATCCAATTATCGTGAAATAGGAAAGCAGGAGCCTTCCTTCTTTGAAAAGAATGTGATAATGAAAATGTTCAATAGCTCTTCTCAGCTCTCTGCTAGTCTAAATTAGTACTTTCTTGGGCATACAGTTTCTTTTGTTCATTTCTTCCCTTATTCACTACTTTTTTTTTCTTTTTAATTGAAGATATCTTCTATGTTAAATGTCATTTTGCACTGACACACTTTAAAAGAAGTATATTCACCATGCTTTGTTTTCAGCAGACACAAATGAAATTAGTTCTACAGTACAGATGAATGGCAGTGTTTGCTTGCCAAAATGATCCTTTCATGCTTCAGATTGTATCACACAAACAAAATTAAAAGAATGTTATAGAATACAGGATAAAAAAGAAGAGGCATAAGCAAGCATGTATTAAGATCTCAAACCCAGAATTCAGACTGTCCTCGAATGAATGTTGTGTTTAAGTAAGATTCTTTGTTCATCACTTTATTTCTATAGTGATCCAACTCCATTTCTTTCATTGGGTCTTTGCAGGACTCAATGTCTGAAAGAGTGAACAACAATCCAATGTTGTCTTTCAGCTGTTTGCTGTGTGGTCATGTGCTTTATGCATTTCACAACGTTCAAATCCTGCTCAGAAGACAATTCCTCCTCTCTTTGTGGACATGTTTATGGTACACCTCACTGTGGAACAGGATGTCAAACAGTAAGGAAGAATAATTTCACAACACTGATATAAAATAAAGAAAGATTGTTTTCTTTATGAATGGTGAACTAAGGCCCACTGAAATAAAGATCCAAAGCATTCAAGAATTTCATGTCCTGAATCTCAGGCACAAAGAATCTGACCTTTCAGAACAACCCACGTGCATCTGTGCATATGAATACCTAAGACTCTTTTATATCAGGTGTGTGCATAGGAGAGTAAGTATTATGCATGTGTTATACAAAGCACAGCATTTATTTAAAGCACTGCCATTATTGGGGTCCTCAACAGCTCTGAGTGTTGTGATATTTCCAATGAGACAGCAAAATAAAGGAGCCATGAGAACAGCTATCACTGAGCCAGGCTGCTGGTGCCTTGCTGGGAGTCCACTCTGATCATGAAAGAGCCCCCACGAGTTTGCACTGAGTCTCTACTCAGCTCCAACGTATCCATGCCAGGAATTTAAAAACTTTGAGAAAATGCTGTTTGATCTTTGTCTGGACCATGCCTAATGGAAGCCAGAGCTTGAGACATGAAGCTCTTTAAATCTAACACTTCAGAATCTTGATGCTTCATGTTTTGAAGGGTTTGCATGGTAAATCGCCTCCTTTTGGAAAGGTCACACTGTGCCAAATATCAGATCTCTGTTTTGAAGCATAAGGGCTTCAAAAGCCTCAAAGTTAAGATTACCAGAATTTTAAATTTGGGAAGAACAATAGCCTTGGCTGGTTTTCTAAAGTAGGCTGGAGAACAGCTGAAAAAAAAGGCAAAAAAGATTTTTAAAACCAGTCAGCTTGGGTAGACACCTGGTATAGAGAACTTCAGCAAAAATGTCTGGGTAGGGGAAGTTAATAAGCAGGCACTTTTGTTTTAATAGAACTATATAACATGTGAGGCCACCAGCTTTGCTTATTATAAGGTCATTATGAAAAGTATATTTAGGGAGCTATATTACTATTTGCTTTATTTTTCCATGTGGGAAGGTAAATTTCACTATAGAAATAAAGTGATGAAAAAGTGTAAGCTAGTCTGTGTTATTGTTGCTTTTTTACCTTTATGTGTAAGCATGCCAGTATTTAATGCATTTTAAGTAAAACTAGGAGCATTATGAAACAGATTTTTTTCAGAAAGAAAAAGCAGAAGTCTGCTTCAATTTACCTAGCAGGGATGTACTTACTAGTGAATATTGATACTTAAACCTCTTCTTGAAGATTCTGAGACTACCAAGTTTTATGATTTAAACACAAAAGCCTCTGCAAGGATTAGAAGAGACAGATTGTCCTCTTCACTCTCTCTGTGGTGTCAGCTTTATTTTTTCTTGTATTAAAAAGAAATCTCTTAGTGTTATGATAGGAACAAAAATCTGAAAAATATGACCCCCAAGTGTCAGTGGTATCCACCTGAACAAATAGCCATATACACCCTGAACTTCCACACTCAGGCTGCTGAGTTCAAAGGCTGCTAAATCAGATGTCACTTGTGTGCTTTTTTTTTAAGCAAAGTTTTTATTGCTCCTTAAAGCAAAGGTCCCTTCTTACAAAGATCTGTGCTATCTACTTTGATTGACTGTGCTCGTGGATAAACTTTAATTGTAGCACAGAGGTGCTGAATTAAAAAGTCTGACGTCTGTGCCTGATGACATGAGTCCAGAAGCAGGCACTCCAAGAAGAGCACAGGAGTGCACTTTGAGAAAATCAAACATGTGGTTGATACCCAGGTGTCATTGTGGGGAAAACCAGACTGTTTTCAGCTATGGAGGTGTGGAGCTCTGTTTTGAAGGCATCAGCTTCTAATCCATTCTTTTTGGCTGTGAAAAACTTTTCCAGTATGGAAGACTGTGTCTCCAGTTCTTCAGCAATTCTGGTGACACAAGGTTTGGTAGATGGTAGAGGATTTTATCCTGTTTTTTTTCTCTGTTGGCTTCAGGCAAAGATCATTTTCATCACAAAGCAGTGCTCAGTCTCCTGGGACAAAGGCAATGCCAATTTTCATGGTGCTGTGTATTTCTTGTAAGCAGAATCAGGCTTGAAGTGAAGGTGTAGTCCTCTGAAACATCAACTCTGAAAAAATCAGTTACCCCGAGTTCCCCAAGTGAAATGGCACCATAAAGTGAAATGGCACCACTAAAATGAAAGCACACATAAAATGGAAGCTGTCACAATACCAAGCAACAACGTACTGGAAGACTTGCTACATTGTCTTACTACGAGAAAACAGAATATTAAAGGCTGTTTTTTAATAAGCCTATGACTCCTCTCCCCAAATAGTTGGATCTAAAGCCTGGTAAATCAAATATTACTCACCAGACAACCAAAAGCTTTAGTCAAAGGAATTTAAAGATGTGTTAATTAGTCAAAAGAGAGAGTCCAGACAGTCTTGTAAATATTATAGGAGAAATCTATTAACTCGAGTGAGCAGATATTAATTGAAAACGTTGTATAAGAGCTACAGAGTTCACAGAAAGTGCATTTCACTTGCTATTAAAGCCTGTGTATATGCAAATTCAGTGGCTAGCTCATTTGCTTGCACTCTGCTATGATGCCTGGCTGTGGATGGATAACTGGAAAACATTCTCACAAGTTGGCTGCACATCTACCAGCAAAGCTGTTACCTGCTGCCTGGGTATGAAGTGTAAAATAACAGGTGAGGGGCTGCTGGGCTTCAGTGGCAGCAGCATAGAGAGGCTCCACTAAACACTGAGGGAAGGTCTCCTGAGATGGATTTCCTTCCCTCTGTCTTCCTCAGGAAAGAGGCTGTGCCAGGATGCTGGAGCCTTTGTGCCAGAGTTTGGCTCCTTTCTAGAGTCTGACTCACACATGCCCGGGTTTCTTTCCTGTAGGAGCTGGAGTATGAGGGACCTCGTGGGCTCACTTGGGTGAGCACCTGGCTCTGGGAGCTCACAACCCCTCCTGGGTGCTCCTCAAATTAGGCTTAGGTGGCTACCAAGGAGAGTGGCCTCTTAACCATGCTCGTTTCACCAATGGCATCTCCAGGGAGCTGAAGGTGTCCCTCAGGCATCTTTTTTTTCCCCATTCACAAAGTATCTGCTGCCTTGCTTCTGTTCTGAATGACAGTCAGAACAGGCTTTGCCAGTTAAGGGTGAAGAATAAACAAATAGTCAATCACAATTATTAACTGTAAACCTTCCTCTGCCCCACCCTGTAGCCCTGTGCCACCCTTACCTCCCATTGCCTCTGCTTCCTTGCTCCTAAACAGCAGGCACTAGCCTTTGCTGTCTTTCAAGGGACTCCCAGGGCTGGCAGACAACAGGCAGCTTCACAAGAGACAAGCCCTAGCAGTACACAGGGAGATGCCTGTCTGCAGCAAAATTCACTGAGTTTATTTCCTAACAGTCCCTTGTAGCCCTGCAGTAACTTGTGAGGGTGTCTGAGCTTGAAGGGCTGGATTCACCTAAACTGCAGTGACTGAGTACCAGGGTGGTGCCTGTGAGGTCTCCATGAAGCCAGGGCAGGGAGAAAAGCCTTAGGCAGCCATTCAGATCTCAGCAGACCTGAAATGGCTCTTGAAGGAGCCTCTCTCTGACTCTTATTTCTTGCCTGTACAGAGATTAAGATACCTGCACTCCTAAATTTATGGCCTCATGTTAACTAGGCTTAATAACAATTCCTCCTTCTCCCCATTCATCTGAGCCCTCCAGTAGCAACCATGAAGTTCAGGAGTGACCAAACAGTAGTTTCCCTAACTTTCTATAGGAGCAATAGCAGTCCTAATTCATAGGGCTTTTTAAAACCTCCCACTCTTCCTGCAAAAGCAGAAGCTCCTGCTCCCATTGTGCCCCCCCGAATGTTCCTCTGCAGCAGAGGGTTTGTTGGTGGCTGGAAACACATGGCTCTGGCTGCACCAATGGCCAGGCTGTGGTCATCACATCTGTGTGTGCACACGTGTTCCTGGAAGCACTTTGGATGCTCCTTGCTTATCAGATTAAACCAAGTGGGTGAGGAGGGAGGGCAACATCACAGCTTTTCCACTCCAGTGACTTCAGTATTAAATTGCATTTACTCTACTTTCCCCAGCACTGAGATATGCACACTAGGTCTCCAGACAAATCAAATGGCTGAACAGGCAGTTAAAATCCTGGCTTTACTGCTGGGGCAGCATCAAATTTCCCCATCTTTACTGGGCCAATCAGTGAGTACAACGCCTGTGGTTGTCCCAGATCCTGGCCTGGATAGGAGCCAGCATCATCTGTGCTGTAAATGATACAATCCCAAACCAGACTGCAGCTGCTCAAATGCCACATTCATGTGAAGTCCCGACCAGCCAAAGACCAGGTCATACACTCATGTATGATCTTAACCCCAAAGGCTCAGAAAAGGTCTGCCTAGGTTGTTGTATAGGATTTATTCCACCCCTTATTCCAGGGGTGGAATAAGTCCTATACAAGTAAGGGGTGATAGGAAGGTACTCCTTTTTGATGACAGCATATGGCATATAAGATCTTCCGTAGCCTAAGAGGAAAGCCACAGTGTTTCTAACTCAGAACCAACCTGAAATACGCTCTGGAACTTGAGGTACCTTTTGTGGTGTGCACAGCTTCCTCCTCCAAGGACTCTCTGTACCCATCAGCCTCCTTCAAACATCAGCCCTTTGCTCTCCTTCACACATGCTGCAGGTATATGACCATGTACTTGATGTATTTATTTCAAATTTCCCAAAACTGGAACAGGGATTAATCGAGCAGATGAATCCAGGGAATGTTGAGAGCACATCTTAGTTATCCTGGAACAGATTCAAACTTCTGAAGAAGCACTACACTGGGTTACTTCAGATCCAGACCTGGTTTCACAATCATCAACCTTCTTACTATATTCATCCACCAGAAAGTAGAAAGTGTTACAGTCCAGTACAGTCATAAACACATCATTGCCAATGGAAAATTGTGTTGGCAGTTTCTTTTTTACCCAGCCAAATATACAGAAATGGAAAGGTCAGCTATGCAGGCACTGGTTTTACATATGTGCATTAATTACAACACAGTTGCCTTTTGTTATTCATTTTATCTGTTCAATATGTATCAAATTGAATGAGAAGAAAGAGGAACCACAGAAAGACAGAAAAGGGATGCCAGGACAATCTATGAAAGGGACTGGTCCTCCCTTTCTGGATCTCACACTGGAAAAGATTCAATACTAGCCAGTTGCAGGGAATGGGAAAAACAAAGAGAAATGCATCCCATGTCAACTACAGCTTTTTCTATAAGGCTTTCAGAGGTCTGCACTAGAATAGTTCAGTGAGCTCACCTTCTTGGTGAACCCCTACAATGGGGATTTTCCCAAGCATGGTCTGTGTGTTCAGGCACTCTAGTATTTTAGCTTTTTCTTAAGTATACAGCCATGGCACTGATTTTAATTTGTCAAAAAAAAATTTCATTAAACACCGTGACACACACGCACTTGTATTTGGGGATACCTGCCCTCAGGCAACACTGGAAACTGTGAGAAAGAGAATAGTGAACAATGTCATCAGAAAATTCAGAATATCAATTTGCATTTATGCGTGGATTGAACACTTTTGGTTATGATAGTGTCTGAAAAACAGACAGCATAATGTAAAATGTGGTTGACTGAGTACAACTTTCATGATTGTAGCCTGCACACTATTTCTCTCACAGATATATTGTGACTGTGTAGTTACCTGACAGTGCAGTGCCCAGATACCTTAGGCAAAAGGATTTCCACCATCAAAGATGCACCACAAAAGTTGTCAAAACCTGGTTATTCTCTTCCCAGAATAAGAAAGATGAATGCTGTGAAAAAATCACAGAATAGGACACAGCTTCCCTAGGGAACACACGGTAATGAGCATGAGCACTGCAATTAGACTTGCCCAGGCTGAGTTACCAAAGCCTCCCAGCCAGGCCAACCTCCTTCTTCAGCTTCATGCGGTGTTGAGTTGTGGGAATCCCCATTGCATCCACCTAGTTAAACCCTTTTAGTCACAGGAGCTTTGTTCAAGTGAGGAGAGCTTTCTGCTCTGCCAGGGGCCTCCAGGATTGTCCAAAAAAATCACAGCACTGCAAAAGATAAAAAAGCTGCAATTAATAATTGTAACTTCAAAACTTACATCCTCAGATGATTTATACAAAGCGAGTTCTCCATGGTTTATAAAATATATTTCATTATATACGTATGAAAAATAAGTTGCCTAGAATAAGGTGTACAGCCAGCCCTGTACCAGAAGGACTTCCCCTTTCTGGTCTTTTAGGATTACCCAATGAAATGGCTTTGCTGATTGCTAGGTGGTCATTTCATAGGAAGACTCAGTCATTCGGTATATACTGGATACTGGTATTGACTTGTAGGAACATGAAAGAAAAGTGGCAGTGAGCTAGAACCTCTTTGGCAAGTAGTTCAATAGATCTTCCTGAAAGTGTTCTTGTCTCTTTCAAACTATCCTGCAGGAACCTCAGATAAAACATCAAGTCTAGAGTGAATACAAATTGGGCTGTGCATTAGTAGTGGTCTGGTCAAGATCAAATTTAGTATGGATTTTCTTTAATCCTTTGATCTATGTTGCCATGCAGGGGGGCAGGCATTTGCTACAAGAAAGGTGGATTATAATGTTAAAGTTTTCCTTGTGCTCTTCATTGGTGCAGCAGTTTCAATTCATTGCAGAGCCCCACAAGAGCTGCACTGGTATCAGCCTAACAGGAGGAGCTTAGTCAGTGAGCTACATTTTAAAGTTTCCCCGTGGTGGGATTCCTGTAGCCCCCCAAATAATATTAACTGTATGTACACAAGCAATAACATGATGCCTCTTCCCTGTTCTCTGTAGGCTGCAATTGTCTGTGTGCTTTACATTTTGCTAGCCTTCTTTTAGTTAGCATACTTTCTATTCTTTTAAGGGATGGGCTGAATGTTGTGTATTGTCACAAGCAGGTGTGAGGTAGTTAAGAGTTTCTTGGAGTAACTGATTACTAATTTGATGCAAAATTAAGTAACCATAAAAGAAACTACTGTTTAGCTGCAAAAGCATGACTAAATAACAAGGAAGGATTTGGACCTTGCATGCCTCCCTTACCTGCTGCTAACAGAGTGATGTGTGAGAAGCAGGTAGCAGCCCTGTGATGCCAGTACATCTTTATATGCTGTTCACATTCCATTGCAACATGTCACATTTGATATGGCATAATGCAATGTGACTAATTTAATCAGATGTGAAGTGCACTATGGCAATGCATCGAGTCTGAAAATTTGGGAAAAAAAGTTAGAGGAAAAACTAAAGCTTTCTCCAATCCATGGTTGGATTATTTTTCTCAGCTGGAGGGCTTCATTTTCTGAGCTTGGCCTTTTCTATTCTGACCTTCCAGCCAAGGGCATGTGCCAGGAGGCTTGTATTTCCCAAAGGCAGTGACACAGTCTATTAGGTCATATAAGCTGGATCATCAAGCCTTTGTCCACCTCAACTTCTGGGCCACCATTCCTTACCCACCCCCACATCCCCCAGCACTAACTCATGATACGATGCCCTTGCCTTTGACAGGTCAGGAGGGGAAAAAGCATTTTATTGCTGAACACGTACATAGCAGAGCCCAGAAATGAAGCGAGCTTTCTGTGGTCTGGTGCTAGTCACTTAGTAAGTCTGCATTTAATTAGCTGAAATATGACAAGGAGAAAACAGAAGATTTACCAGTCTGGTTGCATTTCTAACCCAGGGCTCAGCATTGCTTTGTTTTAAGGTGATGATTATAATCATAAATATCAAAACAGCCCATGTCCACAGGAAGTTCATCAAGTTTTCAGTACTTTTGGAAAGCATATCCACCCTCATCCATTCTGGACTACCTCTTAGCCTGGGGGTTTGCAGATGGGCATGCTGCCAGCACAGACATTAGCAACTCTTCCCTTTCAAAAACCCAGTGACAACTGAGTCGGCGATTACTCTTTCTTCGATTTAGTTCTTTGTTTTAGAGCTGCCTCTTTCTACATTAACAAGGACATGGAAAGAAGTGTAAATGGTAATTTGCCTCTTCTTCACTATAGGCCTGAGGGCTATTTTGGTTAAGTGTTGTACTCAAGGAGTTGTGAAAGGATCTCCGAGGAATTAACAAAGGGCTAGAAGAAGCCTAGGAAACAATTAAGCGAGTGAAAATCTACGAGCTAGTTGAACCTAAATTGGGTGCTGTAGGAGGGTCAGGTAGTCCAGAAGGAAGACTGTATTTTCACAAGATCTGGGAGACAGTGGAAGAGAGGAAGAAGTACCTGCTCCACTTACTGTGGCAGACACTGCCACGGAATAAGACTGAAATAAAAATCTTAGAAAACAGTATGATAAAACATGTTTGTATGTTACAAATAAGTAAAGAACTATTTATTCTGCCCTTTTCCCCGTGCTGAGCATACCTCAGCATGCCTCAAGCGTACCCTTCCTTCTTTGCCTCTTTGAGGACCAAAGAAACTTTGTGATGTCTTATCCCTTTAAGACCCAAACATCATAGACAGGTTTTGTAGGCTCTCTTCTCGTTTTTTTAGGCCTTTGCTGATTACAAATTAGAAGGTGCTGTGTTAGCTCCTCCTCCAGTCGTTTGTTTGCTTCTTATAGCCCTTGTCCTCTCCCTTCCCCTATCAGTGGCGTTACGACTGCGTTCCCGCTTGGGGATAAACGGGGCGCTTTTACAAAGAAGCGGGGCTGAATTGCAAGGTAAGGTCTGGCTATGCCAGAAAAAGTTTGTTGGTGTTGATTTAGCCCCAAAGCTTTCCTTTTTTTCCCATTACAAAGCTTTGTAATATATGAGGTAGACGTGAGCCTTTTTGCCTCTTGGACTCTCTTTCCCATTTTCTTGTGAAACCAGTGACTTCATGATAGGTCCCCTGTTGGCTGAACCTTTACTCTTAGCTTCAGGTGGACCCTGTTCAAATGGCTCAACAGACCAGCCCGAGAGCCGTGTGTCCCCCCGGGGGAGAGGGTGTTGCAGCAGACAGCCAAACCCAGCAGCCTGCCCGAGCTCGCCCAGTTAGGTCCCGGAGGAGAAGGCGTAGACAGAGAGCTCCTGCATCTCGAGGAGACGATGAACCTAGGACCTTTCAAGGTGATCTGTGCCAAAGGGGTAGTTGTACTGCGTGAGGAGGGGGATGAGTGCTGCTTAATTTCAGTTGCTGTTCCGTGTTTGTCTTGTCTGTGTGCACATAGGAAACTCCGTTGAAATAAGGGTTCAAAAGTGAAAGAGTTTTTAGGTAGCATCCCTATGGCTGTCTTGTTAGTGTTTTCAGAGCTGCTGTTTTCTGATCTGCACAGAATTTTGTCTTGTGTCCTTGCTCTAGCTCTCTTCTCCAAGAGCTAAAACCTCCTGTTTACTTACAAAGAAAACAGATTACTATCATCTTAGAGTGCTTACTCCGGAATTCATTCTTTTATGTGAAATATATCTGGCTTTGAAACTTAACTCGAGGCATCTTTATGCAGTGCTTGGAGTTAAGGCTGGTTCCCTATGGCTGGAGTGGAGTTACTTGCCAGCCTCAGCAAAGTTACTGTGCAGATCAGCTCTGTAGCTCACCAAGAGCAAATGTCATGTAGGATCCATTGAGTTTGTACCTACACAGCGTGACTTGGAGTTGGGGAAGGAGTGGCGCAGTAATATCCTATTGGCTCTAATCTCGAGGAAGCCAAAGGCAGAAGCAGAACTGCAAGGCAAGGATGCTGCCAGGTGCCTTTGTTATAATAGGCAGCTAGTTTCCAGATCCTGCAGGCAGCTTACATGTGCAAGAAGCCTCCTTCTAAACTGCAGAGGTGTTCTATACACACAGACCTCCTCTCATGAGGAGGCAATCGTCCTGGCCAGCTCATGGAGAACTCCAAGTACCCTTCTGTGCTTGCTGTTCAGAGTGGTGGGAGTTCCTGTAGCCTGGGAGCAGGTTTGATTGTGTAACACAAACCCTTTTCAAAGACCACAGCTGGGCCTTGATAAAGATTGTCTGGGAAGGTTGTGTAGCAATATTTCAAGGTAAAAACTCCCTTCTCCCTTTCCTTCGTGCTTCTGAGACCACAAAGAAATAGAAATCAAGAACTGGTATATTGGAGGGTGTGGGAGAGGCAGAGGTGATAGAAAGAGTTGGGAGTGAATCAAATGAGTTAAGCTCTTGAATGAAAGGCAAAATAAAATATTGAAGCTCAAGAAGGGTTTGTAGTTAGGTTTTTACTTTCCTTCAAGTTTCTTTTTTTTCCTCTAGTCTTCTGTTAAAGTTAGCATGCCAGATGGATTGCAGGGCTGTTGCAGTGGTTTGTATGGAGCTGGGAGAACACTGAAATCCAAGAGCACTGTAGTCACTGTCCCTGGCTTTAGTGCCAACCTTAATTAACCAGAGCATGAGGTTTCTCTGCTCTTACTGAGAAGACAGGAAGGGCTGTTTTCATAACAGTAGAGGCCAGCAAAATGGCGTGCAGTTAATTCTTAATTCTGACCTTGGAAAAATGCTAAGTCTTGTGATAATTTATTATATCAAAGGCTTATGGTGAGGGTGGGGGGGGAAATGGTATGAGACACCTTTAAAATGTTTAGTGATTAGGTGATGTACAGACAATCAGACACAAGCTTTTTCTTGCCTTTGATCTTTTTGTTCTGCCTGATCTCACCTTGTTATTTTCCTCTGCAGTCTATAAATTTAGCAGTCGTGCCCCACCTACGAGTGCACGCCGTAGTGGTGGAAGCTCTCGGACTGCTGCACTGCCTGATGATGGAAGTGTTATGGGAATGATGGCTAGGTCTGCCAGATATTGGCTGAGGCGAGAAGCTCCTCGATGCTGGGTCAAAAGCTGTACTTGTGCTCATTCAGAGACTGAACAAGAAGAAGAAGTTCATCCCTCTAGGAGCCAGCTTTTGTCACGTGATCTAGATGAAGACAACAGCTCAACCTCTGTGACAAGAGGGGAATTATTTTCAAGGGGTGAAGACGGTGATGGCAGCATTGGGGATGCTGGGACAGCCAGCTCCTGGGCTGGTGTTAGAAGTGATGATGGTCCCAGGAGTTTTGCAGAGGAGTATGCACTGGTGCCGTTAAGCAGGCGAAAGCAATATTCTGCCCAGACTTTTCATGAGGCAGTAGAAAGATTTTTAAGAGGGTTCTGAGCTTTGGCACATCTGCTTTGAATTTGGGAGCCAAATCTGTGGAGATACAAATGCCTGTCATCATGTGCACAGTTTATTGTAATACAGGCTGAAGCCTGCAGGAAAGCCATGAAGGTTCAAATAGAGTAAAGCTCAGTATATTGCTCTTCGATTGACAGACAGCTAGAAAGTTATTTGCATTCCAGTTTTGTATTCTTTGTATGTGTTGCTGCCTTCTTCAGGAGCTTAAAAACCTTTAGTAATCATAAGGCATTAAAAATGGAGAAATTACTTTGAGTCTAAGCTAGTGTAATGATTATTTCTTCTGCAGTTTTAAGAGGTAGAGGCAAAATGCAGGTATTTTTTTTTTTAAATTTCTCAGAAGCAGAGCCTCTAATAACTTCTTGAAGGATATTTGAAATTCAAAGCCTTTGTTCATGCCAGTATTTTCTTTCACTAAATGCTCTAATTTACCCTATAGAGGCCTGGAGGGTTTGGTATTTTTTGTGTGTGTTTTTTCTTTAATTGATCTAAATCTTAAAATTGTATTCTACTGCATATATTTGATTATTCATATAGCAGTTATGTATGATAATGTGAGATAGCTAGAGCACAACCTGCTTGAAAAATCTCACACCCTTTAGCTGTTAACTTGTTATGTGAATTAAAAAATAAAAACGTGTTCTGAGGACCTTATCAATTTTTTCAGTTCTTTTTTTTAGATGGAGTGTAGCTGAAAATAATGATCTGGATTTCTCAGCTGAGGAAATTTTGGCTTAGACATTCTTCCTTTATTTAGTTAAGGGCTAGATTTTAGGAGTATATACCTTAGCCTAAAAGTAAAATGCTAGTGCATCATTACTGGAAAATGGCTATGCTTCAGGAACCTGATCCATGAGGATCATTGAAGTCTAACTCCTGGCAGGGACAGGCCCCACAAATCATGCTTGGTGCCTGAGAATATTGTCCAAATGCTTCTTGAACTCTCAGGCTGGTGCTGTGGCCACTTCCCTGAGGAGCCTGTTCCAGTGCTCAAGCACCCTTTGGGTGAAGAGCCTTTTCCTGTATCTAACCTCAATGTCCCCATGCATAACTTCATGCTGTTCCCTCAGCTCCTATCACTGGTGACCAGAGAGAAGGGCTGTGGACAGCTTTGAGGTTTGCCCTCAGTCAAAGGGAAAAAGACAGTCCATGCTATGGAGATTCTGCAGACATTTGTGTTCTTAAGCAATGTTCTGACAGATGAAACACCTACCCTCCAAAGGCTTCTTTACTTAATATGCCTATGAGCTTAAAATTAGGCATATGCCTACTCTTGAGTCAGTCTCCTCCTTTCACACTGGAAGGTGTGTATATATATATACACGTGAGGTAAACCTCATGTGTGTAAAATTACACTAAAGAGAATCAGGCAACTCCTGCTTCATGCAATTGTTCAAACTGAGAAAGGGCTGCTGCTTTAGAGCAATTTACAGACTCTGCAGGTTAGAGGGGTGGGATTTTTTTGTTTGTTTTGATTTTGAGGTTTTTGTTTGTTTGGTGTTTCTTTCCCTTCTGTATCCATCTGTTAAAATACTGAATGATGAATGCTAATTCTGTTTGTTTCTGGGAAAGGTGAATGTAACTTGCTCTTCCTTCCTTCTTCATTTGAGCCCTAAATTAAGTCTCATTCCTTTGAATTATAACTGAGCAGCTTTCTAGAGCAAATCACATAAAATTTTAAGTTTTGTGGGTTTTTTCCTGCATGTGTAGCTTGTTGGTTTGGGTATTTGTTTATTTTTAAGACTTTGCTGAACAATAGTGAGATTTTTTTTTTTTCTGTACCTGGCAGAAGAAAGGTTTGGCAAATCTTTGGAACCACCTGGTGCAGCAGTAGTCAAGCGCCTGGTAAAAAACATTGGGACTATCCAGCATAGCAGTAGTTGCTTATTCCTTTTTGATATGTGTGTTATTTACTGCATGAGTGTTTCCAGAAATACTTGAGCTTTTGCACTCAGGTCCTTTAAGGGCTCTATACCAAAAAATAGAATTTTTTCCCCAGCTGAAGCTAATTGTGTCTTTTGTTTGGTCTGTTTTACATCAAAACAGTATTGGAAGTATGCATAGCTCCATTCATCTGACAAGCCTGCTCTGTGAAGGTGCTGCAGGGTATGGTGCAGAATTAAAACTATTATCTTCTTGTTATAGCTGAAATACTGTAAGGCATCTACAGACACCTCTAAAATTATGCCCTTGATTATATAAATTTCAGAAAGTGATATGCTCATGAAATTGAGCCTGGCAATGTTTCATGTAGTCTTTCAAGAACTTTAGTTTTCAGGCTTGTGAAACGTTTTATTTTTTTTAATAAAACCCCTCATAAATGTCACCAGTAAGTAGTAAGATACCAAGCATTGTAGAGGTGTCAGCTTTTTGACAGCATGATTCAGTATTGTGCATTCTCAATTTGACAACTATTTAGTTTTTTCTTGTGGATCTGAGATCCTGTAAGCATTTTTGTGCATACTTGTCTGTTTTTCACAAATGATTCTACAACTGGGGTTTTTATCACATATTGAGTTAAACACAGGTAGAAAGGTCTGAAAGATCAAGACCTCTGAGGAAAAATCCTCTCAGAGTAACTTCTGAGGAAAGAAAAGCCTGTGAGGCAATAACTTGAGATATCTTCTAAGAAAAAATAGATTGAGCAAGGCTAGGAACAGCTTGGAAAAAAATTAGCTGTCTCTGGGAAAAAATGGATCAGAGGGGATAATACGCTTTTTCTTTGAGAATTGAGTTCCTAATGCTCATTCTGCATTTGGCTCCCACTTACGTGCTTGTTTGTATATATGAGTGAAGTCAGGATTCAGGAAAAGTCCAGTGCTGAATAGCAGCTCCCATGAGTCCAGAGTTTCTCATGTTGCTGAGCTTTAAATCATCATTTTCTTCCAGCATGGTGATTATAATGTCTCATCAGCTCATTACATGGACACAGTAATAAAATGGCAAGATTTACTTTTCTAATTATTCATCCTAGATAGATTCATAGATAAAACAAAGTAGCACAAAGCTAGCTATCCCTTAGAATATGAATTCATCAGGGTTCTATGTATGTGCTCTGTGTAGAGGTACATTTTAACTTGTACATCACTGCAGTGTCACTACAGGTGACACTTGATCCAGACAAGAGAACTTGACTGTCTGGATGCCAGAGGACTGTTTGCTCTCTCCAAATATTTTCTTTTTCTTTTCTCCATTTGGCTTCCTTTTCTTGGTCTGATCAAGTATCTCTGAGAACAGGTGTCCCCATGGTGCTCTTTTATACCTTACCTACAATTGTAGAGGTATCTGTATTTTCATCCACTAAGAGCTGACAGGAATTGGAAGGTTTGGGAGAGGAGAACAATCTCAGTGAACTTGGAGACCAGACTAAAGTCTCTTGAGTGGAGAAGCTGTCTTTTCTGCCTTTCCATCATAATTAATTCAGTGGGGCCCTGATCCATGACTGGGGCTCTAAAATAATATAAATGATTGTGACCTGTTGGAGTGAGTTCAGAGGAGACCATGAAAATGATCCGAGGGCTGGAGCACATCTCCTCTGAAGACAAGCTGAGAGTTGGGGTTGTTCAGCCAGTAAAAGAGAAGGTTCTGGGGAGAGCTTAAAGCAGGCCTGCAAGAGAGCTGGAGAGGGACTTTTTACAAGGGAAGTTGGTAGGACTGGGGGAAATGGTTTTAAACTGAAAGAGGGCAGGTTTAGATTAGATATTAGGAACAAATTCTTAGCTGTGAGGGTGCAGAGACCCTGGAACACGTTCCCCAGAGAAGCTGTGGGTGCCCCACAATGAAGTGTTCAAGGTCAGGTTGGATGGGGCTTTGAGCAACTTGGTCTAGTAAGGAGATGTTCCTGCCCATTGCCAGGGAGCTGGAACTGAATGGTCTCTATGATTGTTTCCAACCCAAACCATTTTATGATTATTTCATTACAGTAGTGTCCTTTCCCTTCCCACCTTCAGCTGATGAGTAGAAAGACAGTTCACGATATTCAAGACTACTGAGTTTTTCTGTGCCTTTCTCTATAGTCAGTAGACCTTTTTCACTGCTTTGAGCAAAAAATCAAGACAATCTTGAGTAAAGGATCAGGAATTGTGGTGTTTCGAGGTTTTTGTCTATTTAAACCAGTCTGTCCGTGCCTACTTAGAAAGATCCAAAGAACCTGTGTCAAAGTGTTAGCTGAAGAGCTACAAATAGCATTTTATTCCTTTCTCCCCACCTCCTCCCCCCAGTAACTCTATTGTTCTTATAAATCCACAGCATTCCATTCTGTGACTTGACAAGAGCCCTGACAGTCGCAAAAGCCAAATCACAGGAGCAGTGTTCTTGTTCCCTGAATTATTTTACACAGCTAAATTTAATACTTCCCCCCACTCCTCCACCTTTCACTCTGGCAGATACTTGAGCTGCAAATTGGAGATGTACCGAATTAGCCTTCAAGCCTCGCAAACGCTGTCAGAAGGCTGACTCCGTGACGATGTGGCTTTGGTACCGAGCAGATTATTGCTTATGTACAGCAGCACTTACAAACATGTGTGTGCTTGTAACTCCTGGCCACTTGGAACTCCGGTGCCGGCAGGTCATTAGCGCGGGACAGAGCCCCGCGCACCCGCCACCGGCACGCCGGAGAGGAAGAGTCAGACTTTCCAACAGCCCCTTTCAGCTGGCAGAGCTGTGATTGGAACCATGTGACAGTTCAAGGCAGAGTACCACAGGCAGCCAATTTATTACATATGGCAATATGATTAATGGTATCAAATGTTTTTATAAAAAAAGAAATTTAAAAAGTGTCCAAGAATATTGCGATGGCCAATGGCACGGAGTCCAAGGCAGTACAAATCTGTTCCATGAATTTAAAGGCAGGCAGATGAGGTTAAATAAGAGGGAGAGAGCCAAGATACTGATTACAAAGTAAGTTTCAAAAAGAAAAGTGTGTAGAATGTACTCATGAGCAACAGCCCCTTTTCTCTCCTGTCTTAATGGATATAGGCTGGAATAGGTCTCTGACACTAAACTGCCTCCTGCTCTTAACCTCTCTTCCTGTAATCCAAAGACTCACTTATGGTGTCCAACAACACTTACAGGGCAAACAACAGCAGGTTAAAACTTCATTTTGATAATGATTTTGGGTATTTTTAAAATCAAATGTTCTGGTTTAACACACAGATGGTTTGTTTCTGTCAAAGCCAGCAAAAGTGTTAAAGGTACTGTTATTGAGGGGAAAAAAATCAGGAAAATATGAGGTGATGCCTGCACATTGCAGTATCTTGCTGAGTCAAGAAGTTGTGGCATAGTTTTGGTCTGTGTTGGGTGTCCAGACCGGAGCTGGGCACAGTTTGGGAGTCTGCACAGCACAGAGGCAGTTCCTCAGAGTTGCTCTGCAGAAAGCTGTATTGCTCTGGAGGATGGGAATGGATGCAGGTTGGCTTTTGCTGGTGTGCCTCCATGCCACAGAGTAGTCCTAAGCACCTCTCGGTTGCTAGTGGTGGCACAGCTAAAGTTGTTATAAATCATGCCCATCTAAAAGGTTTCACAAATGCCACCTTTCATGTGCTTCTCAGGCTGGCTCCTACGGCTTCATGTCTGTAGATAGAGCTGTGTGCCCTCCCAACCTCATTGAGTGCAGCTGGGCATTCTGCACTTGATCAGTACCTTACCTGGGCTGTAGAGCAAGTGAGGAATGGAGGAGCTCACCTGGATATAGAGCTGTAAGGTGGGAGCTGCTGCTCCTCAGCAACAGCTCATATCTACCAGAGCAGCAGTGGAAGAGACCTACAGGGGCCTACATCTTGTGTTCTTGCCTAATCAGGGCTGTGCTGGCCCCATTTTAATTTGATCTGTATAAAGATTGCCTGACCATTCCTGGCAGTGCTTAGGCAGTGCCCCCTTCACTTCCACACAACTGCATGATGACAATATGTGTTAAGACTTGTGTGTTGGGATACTGGGTGGCTGATGGGATTGCTGCTAAAAACTGCACATGCATTAGACTTAAATCTCAGTGTCCCATGGAGGAGAAACCCAGTGCCCAAAGCCTTTTGCCTAATATCTGCAGCAGCTGCAAACTGCTGCCTTCCCCAGGGTAGCTTTGAAGGTACAGAGCTGCTACTCCTGAGTGAGCACAGCTACAAATATTTGGCATCGAAGCATGATTTCTTTTGTCTACTCCTTTTCCTCTTTTCTCACTCTGCTGCTATTATCGATGGTAGCACAGCCCTTTTGTTAATACCCAAGACTCCTTTGCCAGAGTGCTGTAATGCACTGCATGAAGAGCAAGGTATTTATACCTCTCCTGCCTGAGCACAGAGAGTCCGGCAGGAGGTCTGATATGGCCTGCTGCTGCATTCCGTATGGCTTGTGGCCACATGGTTCCTCTTCTCTGTGTGTGTGTTTATTATTGTTGGATAATGCTAAGGCTTGTAGTCATGCGGCCTGCCAAGGGGATTTTGAAAGGCTTATTTGGTCTTCAGTCAAGGAAAAGATTTCCTATACTTTGTGCTAAAGGTATAGTATTTGATGTAGATGCTGAGACTTGCCCTTTAGAGGTGCCCAACTCTCTCTGCCGAGTGCGGAGGGAGGGAGCTGACTGCCCTGACCACAGGAGCTGCACCCACCCTAAATTCCAAAAGTGGGTAATGCGAATTCCCCCTTCCCACAGGTGCCTCAGGGTGCACCTCACGGCCCTCTGAGCTCCTGCTTATGAAAAACAGGCTGGCTGTATGTGCCTTAGCATTTTAACAAGACATGGAAACCTTTGAACAAATTGCCAGAAAACTTTTAGCAGGGCGAGCGTGCGTGAGCTCTGCCTGCACCAAGTGACCCTCTTAGCGCCAGAGAGGGAGAGACAAAGTGTGGCACAAAGAACGAGCAAATGAAAGAGCTGGCTTGCAACTCTGATCCTTATGGACTTTTCTTGAGCTCTAGCAACAAAAAGTGTAACTCTTGTGATGAATACAGTCCTACTGTTGTATTCCTACCTTCCAACAATAATTTCAATTGAACCCTACAGCATGTGGAGTCCCTTTGCTTTTTAGGTCATAAAAGCAGTATGTGGAGTAGAGACTTAAAAAATGGACTTTTAAAAGACTCCAATGCCTCAATCTCTCCAAGAATTCGACTGATAAATCTCCTGTGTAAAATGATCACATTTTATAGAGAAGAATCTTTGTTAGACATTCATTAGCAATAACATGTGAGCCAATTTAGGGAATGAAACCTTTCTTCTGTATAAAACCCACTGTGGTCACTAAAACTAATGACTTTTTCGGCCTACCACCCTTTAATTCGGTAGTGAAGCACGTGAATTTCCTATATTGCTTAGTTCTTCAACAATTTGTTTATCTTTGAAGAGCAGGTCCCTGACTGTGTGAACTCAGGCACATCCAAAAGGTTAAGTAATAATAAAAAAAGTAGATCAGGGCCATAAATGTGGTATTTAAAATCATGACAAAGTTCTGACTGTATTGAGAAGGTCTGGAAGAAGAGTGGTTAATGGGCTTACTTCTATTTCAGCTCATCTCCACATGAGAAGCAGCCTGAGCAGGAGAGAATTGAAAATATGACATGAATTTAAGTGCTCTGAGGCTGATCTGAACCCATCAAAGCTGGTGCAAAAAATTCCACTGGCTTCAGTAGCCATTGGAATACTTGATGCTCATTACCAAAAATAAAAAGAAAGAAGAAGATGAAGAAAAAAAGGAAAATTATCTTTTTTAGCCACCATGCAAGAAGGAGCACTTCAGGTTCAGATGGGGGTTTTTGTGTGTTTTTCTTTAGATACTAAATTTTTGAACAAAGAGATACAAAGATGGCAGAATTAACAAAAAACTCGACCAGGCTGAAAAACATAGAAAGGCGTTTTTAAAACAGCTGACAACGGGAAGATTTACTCTTATGTTCAACTAAGGCAAGCTGTAAAGAGGGGAAAGAGGCAATAATAATTGTAAAACAAATTCTGTCCTGCTTTTGCCAATGCTTTATCTGTGTTTCTGAGGGGATGCTAGCTGTAATGTGCCTTGCCTGAAGGGAAGACCAGAGTGTTTCAGGACTGCCTTTCAGCTGGAGTGCCAGGCTTTCCTTACTGTTTAAAGGAAGAGTTGGAAACTGCCTGTGTACATCTTGTCCAGATGCCGAGCCAAGGCATGAACTCCTGCCTAGCAAGTGCTCTTGGGTCCCAAAACTTGGGAAGAGACAATGGGTTTCTTAGAGGTCTCACAGATTTATTTTTCCTTAAGGAATACAATACTTGAAGCCTGTTTTGTTTTTACATAGTCTGCATAAGAATACAAGCATCTCTATAAGGCACAATTCCTTAGAGCCTAATTTGCTTCTATTATATTCTAGACAAATTAGGAACAAAACCATATGGGAATGCATGCAAAAGTGTCAGTGACTGAGAGTCAATTTCCTGGGATTTTAGCTGAAATTTTAGTTCCCAAGTTGCATCTAAAACACGAATTAGGTTCCTGAGTCACCCAGGAACTAATGAAAATGTTCCTTTGAAATGTGATGGGGAGCTCAGACAGAGCAGGAGTGACACACAGTCCTTGGGGCATGTCTGCCCAGAGGGAGTGATGGTAAAGTGCCTTTCATATTAGCTGTAACATTTTTAATGCAACTTATTAAAAAATAACATTAATGGCATTGTGCAAAGCGGTGATAGACCTGGCTGGATGAAGAGGTTTTAATGGTGCTAAAGAGTGCATGTAGTGCTTGGAGTGGTGGGACCTCAGAAGTGCTGGAGAGGTTTTTGGTCCCTTAGAAAGATCTGGTCCAACCTCTCCAGAGCAGTGGCACATTGTACCAAGAGCAGTGGATGTCTGGGCTGACACCCACTGGGTGCTCTCCAGGCTGCCCTGAAATGAGGAGCCCCTTCCGTTGATTTTCCCAAGCTTGGGAAGCTTTTGATCCATTAATATCAAGGTACTGTCAACCTGTGGGCTGTCAGTAGAAGTCTCCTTCTTGGCCGTGTGTTCCTGTGGCCTCCTTTCTGCTGACAGGAGATGGGTGATGGAATTGACTGGCTCCAAGTTAATCCAGCAAGAGGATTTCACCAGGGGTGAAAGTTGCTTTTTATCTAGAACAGTTTCCCAATCTGTCTTATGTTATGGCTGTGTGGGGGTAATGCTGGCGTGAAGGAAGGAGCCAACCTTTACACCACGAACCTCCACCTCCACCCGCTTAAATCTGTTGCAGAACTGCAGTGTAGCTAAGACCCAGCAGATGAATTTTGGAACGCTTTTCTCTGTTACAGCAGAAAGACTTTTAATTTACCCACATATTATGACTTCTTCATTAATAAGGAGGAAAGTAAGTAATGAGACAATGTGTACAAAATGAACAGCTTTGTACCATAGCAAGTTGACTGGCGAATTCTTTCATGAATGCTCTCTGTGTGATATTTCTATAGTATAATAGATTCTGGCTGTTCACTCTAATAATTCTGAGCTTCAGGGTAAGATTTTATTTCTCTTTTGAAAGTAATATAATCAGTGGTGCTAGCACAAAATTCCCTGTGTGTTTTTGTGCATCCTTAACACTTCTTGGGATGAAAGTGAAAGTTACATTATTTAGAGCAGTTCAAAGAACTAAGTTCCTTCTGTAATGGTGGTTCCTGCTAGAATTCCTTATGAAAATACATTAACCAAGCTAACTGTACTACAAAGCATCGTAGGTATTCTATGTTTGCAGAAGGAATGGGTCCAAAAAGATTTAAAAAATGTTAGTTTCTTTGTACAAAAGACATATTTTAAAAGTCACCTGAGGACAATGTGGATATTTGTCTATCCAGGAATTTTATTTATACTCTATCTGTGTGAACAAAGCTCCTGGAGATGAGGGCAAAGGGTTTTTGGCAAAGCATGAGGTAGCTTAGGACAATAATGATCCAGGCACTAGCATGTGTTTTGATTGAAGTTTTCTTTGCTTGTTAGTTTAGATTCACTGCTCTGCTGAGAGGATCACAGAGCTTCCCTGCCCTCCCTTACTTTCCTCTGCGTGCCAGGGGGAGAGCACCACTCCTGCTGCATCCATTCAACTCCCAAGCTCCTGATCATTTTCTTGATTTCCTGTGAAGCTCCCTATTTTTTTTCAAGGGAAAGTTTATCGAATCCTCTCCCTGCAGAGCTAGAGCTGTGTCTGTGGCAAGCCAGACTGCACAGTTGGAGAACTTGCTCAGGCAGTTCTTCCCAAGACACAGGGAGGAATGAATTTCTCATCTGCTGGCACAAGTGTGTAGCTACTAAGTGGTTCTCAATATTATAGGGTCTGAGTTTTCCCTTGAAATTGCACAAAGTTTCCCATGCAAGAAGAATAACTTCAAAACCAGAATGTGGTCGTCTGTGCCAGACACATCCCTCCACTGTCTTCCCACAGTTGTTTCAATCTCTCTAGTGGCAACTATCCTATTTGCTTCAAGACTGAGAAGAGCTTTCCTGCTGCCTCCTGGGCAGCAAGGACCTTTCCTTATGCTTGAACAGGCAGATCTCCTTCCCCTCCTCTCCTCAGTACTGTGCTCAGCTATTTGTGCACGTGTCCCCAAGGCCTTCACAGGACTTAGTTGGGGAAAACTAAAGTCAGCCTGGAATCACTGTTGTGCTTTAGTATGTGGTTGCTGTCCTGTGAACTGGATTTCTTTGTAAGAATATTTACAAACCAGAGTAACTTCTGTGTTTATTTTTTTCTTCCAACCAATTTTATCGAGGTTGGTAAGATATTATTAACTGGTTCACAGTACTGAGAGTTCATGAGTGTGTAGTAACTTGTCACCTTATGATTTTTATCCGTTACTACAAACTTCATCTTAGATGGCTGCAGCAATTAAATTAGACCTTGCTATGTCTGAAAAAAGGAAAATATGAATATCAAGCCCTGATATTATGAGGACTTATTAGTAAACAAAACAATATTTTTGATGATTCATGCCTGGGGTTTTAAGGAAAATATGTTTATCTGTTTCAACAGCAATAAAACTACCAGTAGAAATTCTCCCATCACCTACACACATACAAATGATCCCTTAAAACAAACATATGCAAGTACTTAACAGATGGACAAATGAACCTTGGGATGAATGTATTACAAAAACAGAGCAATCACTGTGTTTTTCAGCAGGAATTATATTAACATCTAAGGACCAGCTTAGAAATACTTTGATTATCTGGAAACATAGGCTCAGTTTATAGCAAAATAAGATTAGGTCTTCATTTCTGTTATACAGATAATATATTATTTGTGCTGTAAGATTCTTAGATGGTGTGGATCTGTTGTTGGATGAAATTTTTTCTTTGTCTTAAACCAGTAGCAGCTTTGCTATCATTTTTTTCACCCTCTGTGCACACTGAGGTCCTACAGTAGTTTGAGAGCTGAGGTTGCCCTGATGCCCTTGAGGAGCACTTTTTGCTACTCAGCTGTGCAAAATGCCATGTGTTGCTTCTCTTCACTGCTCTGCAGAGATGACTGCATTGCAGTGGACTCCTATCAGTTCACTGTGAAGCCTGTTGTAAGTGTCTTTTTGATGGCCTAAAAGAGTCTACAGAACATTTTTAAAAGCTGAAGAGACCTACAATGAAAACTAAATTAATGGCCAAAACAGATCTCTAATCTAAGTATTTCAGATGAGGGATTTTGGCTTTGGAGGCTGCCTTAGCAAATTTTGTATTGTACTGTGGGATGAATTGCATTACAGAAAAAATGAGATAAGATTGATAAACATAATATCACCTCTGCAGTTTAGCTTGTCTTTGGATGCCTGCCTTTGCATCCTTCTCATGTGAAGAAATGCAGTGAGATCCTCTTCATCAGTGTTTTGTGTAGTATTATGAAAGGAACAGCGATTGAGAAATTAAACCTTCACCTTAGGACCAAGATGTGATACCGGGTCTTTTCACTATAAAGGTTTTGTTGAACATCCATCAGGAGGAAAAGTACTCTGCTCATCCTGCCCCCAGTGTCTCAGCTTTCCAGTGGGGCAAGCTTTCAAGTTGGTGTTTTTACATTGCAATTCAGGGGTAACAGCAGGAACTATGGTTGGAAGGGGTTGTGGTGGCGATGTGTCAGTGTTCTTCCCCGTTTTGTTTGGACTAAGAAGCTACCAAAGCTGGTAATTTTGATTCTACTAATCAGGTGCAAGCAGATACAGATTCCCAAAAGTCAGTCTTTGACTAAAAGGATTTCTTCCTAATTTCTAAATAATAAGATAGATAAGGTTAATTTTGTCCTCTACAGATCAGGATTTTTCCTTGAAGTAACTAAGGCAAACAAATATTTTGAGGTTTGGAAAATTTCTATGCCAAATCCACTTGTAAGTTAGGAAGATACGTGGGGTTTCTTTTGCCAGTAGGCTCTTCTAACTAATTGATAAATAACCCAAACTGGATATCAGTTACTATCTCAAAATTACTCTTATGTTTATGGGAGCCTCTTAGTTTTCCATGACTGAAATTTTCCTTGGGAGGTGACTTTATGGTATGAAAATGCGGTTGTTGTTATTAGGAGTATCCCTTAGTCTAAACTGGGATGAATGAGATTTGGATAAGCTCCCCCAGCCTTACATCAGTTTACATTTCTGTGACTGAAATAATAATTTTGCAACATTAATAAAGTCCTGTAAATTTGATTCATAGGCCATTAAGGTCAAGGGTGAGACCACCTGTGCCAACTTCTGAGTCCTCTGGGAAGTATCCCATGTCTTAATTGACTTCACCAGTATTGGAATCACAAGGAGAGGCTATGAATGGTGCTCTGCAGTGCTGGGAAGCTCTTTGCTGCTATTCCAGAGGCTCAAGTTTCTGCACACTGATGCCCTGGCATGGACCTTTGGAGGTCACCTTGCTGTTATATTATGACTACATTTCCAGATCATTCCCTTTCCAAAAGACTTTTGTTCCCTGGAAGGTGCCATGTGAATAAAGTAATATTAAAAGACAAGTAAAGCCACCAGCAACAAAAATTATTCTCTGCAGATTTAGTAACTGCTACAGCATCTTCTTTCCTCTCTATTCTATTTCATTGACATTGGCAATAAAAAATAATCACTTAGAGACAATGTCCTTGCAGGCTGGCAGTAAGTCTAAATGGCAACAGCTAAAAAGACCCAGAGAAGAACATTTAAGTTACATCTATTATTGCTTTGGCTTTTCAAAAAATGTCAGAAAGTCTCTTTCACTCAGCGTTTGTGTACTCTTAGTGGGATGGGAGGAGGCAGAAGATATTAGAATATTCTTTCTGCTGTTATTACTAGCTGCTAGATGGGGTGATGACTATATAAAGAAGGTGGAAGACACTGAATTTGTGCTTAGAAAAAAAGAAAGCTCTAAAATCAGGCAAAACTTTATTTTGGCACAGCCACAGCATTTTTGGTGAAGACGTTGCTGTGCTCTTCCCAAAGTTAATGCTCTGTTCCCCATTGTGAAAGCTGAGGAGGCGTACTGAGGGGTCCCACCACATTTTCTCCCCTTTGTCCAAAAATTGGTTTAATATTTTCCCTTCCTTGATGTTTCCAAGCACTTTTTTTCATGAACAGAAACACAGCCCAATAAATAGTCTATCTGTTAAGACGACACATTGTGACAGATCCCTTAGGACAGCTGCAGCTGGGTTGACATTTTGTCTCATCACTGCTCTGAAGAATGGTTTTGTTTGTGAATTCGGAGAATGACTCACATAATGACCAAATAGAAGTGCATTTCATAAACATTATAGGATAGGAGTAACTGCATGATTGGCTCATGCTCCTCTGCCTGTCCATGTTTGTGTAGACTTAATGATAGATATTCTTCTGTATGGAAGGATAAAAGTGTCCAGAAAAATCCGGGCATTAGGGTGGTTCATCCAGTCAGATTTCCCAGCTGAGTGCCTTTATAGTGACAATGTATACATATATATATGCATAAAACAGATTCTGATTCTGGCATCTGAGTTGTGTCTCTAACACCTGGCTGGAGCACGTGAGAACCAGGGGTTTCTAGGACAGATGAAGCTGCTGTGTGGTGGGAAGACCCAGACTCAGGCAGGTTGCCCAGGTCCTTCCTGGCCTCCCACTCTTACATACCTGATTTGTGGGCACGGGGGTTTCCTTGAGCAGCTCTGGCTGTGGGGCTGGAGCCAAGATAACTGAGAAGGGGAGTCAGCCTGCTGGATGCCAGACATATTTCTATACACACACACTCATGCACATGTATTCTGTACAGCCACAAACTTGGTTTTGATTACCTATCTGTAAATAATGAAGGACCAACTTGTCCTGTGTCCCTCCCTCCATCTACAAAGCCCTCCTCTTCTTCCATCTTCTGTTAGAAATACAGAATACTAAATTCAGTGCAGCACTCTGTGTATCTGACTTTCAACACTGCTCAGAAAACCCTAAGGCCAGGACTGAAATAAGAGCTGAAATCCAAACAATGTGTGACTGAACACAAAACAAATCATGGCTTAGCAGGAATATGTTGTGACAGCTCTGCCTTCTCCCATAACTGCTAGTCAATTTTCCCTCGTACATTTAAATAACATAGTATACATATTGAACCAATAATAGGGTACAATGGAAAATGCATAGTGAAGCTAAAAAATGCTGAGATGTAAAATCTTCTAAAACCTTTCTGCAGGGGCTGCGTGATATTCTCTCTTTCTCTCTCTTCTCCCTCCCCCCCTCTTCTCTCTTTCTCTCTTTTAGAGCAAGGGTGGGATGTGGCTTGTTTCTATAAAGATAAGTAAGAAAGGTCATTTCAAATCACAATGAAGAAACAAAAGGGTGGAATTTGCATTAAACTTAGGAATGCCCATCATATCTGGGCAGTGTTTGCATGTATGCCAGGTGAAAACTTTGACTTGCTAAGGACCCTTGGAAATAAAGTTAAAAGCAAGCTCCTCTCACACAGGGAAAATATCTAATAAAAAAGCAGGATCCCACAGCACTGTCCCCTCTCCTTGTCTGCTGCACTCCCCCATCCCTGGCTGTGGGGACCACCCTGGGGTGGTGAAGACCAGAGTCAAGGCTGATCACTCACCTCTCCCTGAGGGAGATGGTGCTCAGAGGACTTGGCTGTGTGGGCTGGCCTGAGCTCGCCTCTTTGCCCCACCTGTGGCCTCTGGGAGCAAGGACTGGCCTTGGGACAGTGGCCTGAGCCTTTGCTCTGCTCTAGGTTGTGCTCCACCTCCTGGTTCTATCAGGAAAGAGGGAGGTTGAGCGGAAGGTGGCCCATGAGGGTGGAGCTCTCATCTGGTGAGGGCAATGTTGGTTAAGCAATGCCCATCCTGAGCTGGATTTTGACCTGAAAGCTTCAACTATGTCACGCAAGGAGAGTGAGAATGAGGCTTTTCCCCTTTCAGTCATTTCTCCTTGCTCAGAGCAATCTGCTGGCAGAGAGCCTTCCCTCTAGTGGGTCACCACAGGGCTTTTTTGGGGTCAGGAGTCTGTGGTGGGCACCTTGAGCTGATGGACATATGCCACTCCTCCACAGAAGTACCACTGTTATTAGATTCTATAAGCAGCTACAGAAGAGGGAGATGAAGAAAGAACATGATGAAGAGGTAGTGAGCAGCTCCAATTTGCCTTGTTTTTCCCCTTTGAAAACATTCTTTCCTTTCCAAATTTGAGTGGTTTTTAGGGTACTCATTAATCTGGAAAACAAGAACAACTTCCAGATCATTAGTGCCATGGTGAATTGAAGCACTAGCCAGGCTGGACTGATAGTGCCAGGGTCATATGAAATACCAGTCGGTGCAGGCTATTAAGTGCCAGGGTGATTTGAGAGAACAGCTTGTCCAAGATACGAATGCCAAAATAATTGGAAATACCTCCTCACAAGTTGATGTATAAATCAGCAAACTGTTTCAATTTAACAAAGTTGAAGGCAAAGGAGCAGTGCAGGCACTGAGCAGGGAACTGCTGATAGTTTTAGTGTCTCCGAGTGCTCTATTTCCTTATTCTTATGGCATTATGGGTAAAATTTCATTACAGGAGATCACAAATGCGAGGTTGCCAATCCCTGAAAGCTGCATACTGTGCGCTCTGATATCCTTTGAGGAGTAGGGAATTCCTGCAGATTCCAGAGACCTGTCAGTATGGGAAGTGGAAACATAATTTAGTGCTTATGTCCTACAGATGATTTTGGCTTGAAGAGTATTATTCAGCACTCTCCCCTGGAGCTCTATAAAGCCTGTGCTAGCTTCCCTAAGTATCTTATTGTCCAGCCACTGTTCTGGCCTGTCACCTTGCTCTCTAGTGTCACCCTGTCTGAAAAAAAATCAATTTATGTAACTCTGCATTAATGGGAGATGGGATTCAGAGTGGATGACCATCTCAGGAAACATGGCATCCTCTCCCCTACCCCAGCCCCCACACGCTCATAAAGTTTCTGCTTTCCCAAAGGAACCTATGTTAGCATCCACAGCTTCTGTGCTGCACAGTTGATACACCTGAGCTGGATCAGTGGTGATGAGCAGCCACATTTTTGTGCTTGATAGTAAAATGGAGGGAAAGATGGCAAAATATTGGTTACTGGGTGGGACCATGTTTCTGAGATAATGTAAGAATGAACCTGAAGCCTTCTTTGAAATGTCAATCACACATTCTTTAATTATATCCGAGAAAATAATGTTAATTTTCCAAGGGAGCTCTCAACTCTTGTGAGCTTTTTAGTTCTGTAACAAATAGATATGAAAGTTACAAAACTCAAAAAGGCCTTGTTAGCTATTTTTTCTATGAGGTTTGCTCAAAGAAAGCAACACAACTGCACTAAGATTTGTTCTCTTTGGATTTCAGGCTTGTTTTTTTGCAGGTTGAAAGAATATAGAAGAGGTTTGGCTACAAGTACTCTAAACTTCTGACACACCTGAGGTTAGGTCATCTTAATTTTTTAAAAGCTTTCCAAAAGGGAGCCTGAAGTCACCCCAGAGGTTCTTAAGAGGTCTTAATGCTGTATAAAAAGTCCAGAACACTATAAATGGGGGAAAGTGGAAGTGTAGACACATCACAAATGTGATATAAATGGGATCAGTAGTTGAGGAGGATGTGACGGGGATGAATGGATCATGAAATATGCTTTCAGCAGTAGCAATGAGGATAACTCCTCCCTTGCACAACTGATTGGAATGCCTCAGAGGCGCTCCTAACGTGGTCACATAACTGACTCTGATACCCAGGCTGTATAAATCCCATCACACAGATATGTCAGGCAGCTCTAGATCATTAAGGGAAGCCTCACCAATCAACAGCTGAGCAACCTGTGTGTCCTGTGCAACAGAAGCTTTACCTCTCCTCAGTTTTCATCAATGGTATAGTGTGAGACAGAGTTGCTGAGCAGCTTTGAGTGACTATGGATTCATTTTTTGCAGAAGAGATCCCAAGGTGTTCCAGGTGTATTGAACTGCAATTATCTTACTGAAGTGTGCATGCTATATTTTGCCAGGCATTTTTCTTGCTAGTGTCTTGGTGCCCTAATTTACCAAGGTCATTTTGATGGTCCTTCCACTTATTACCATGAGACTCTGCTTGCCAAAACCTTCTTTCCATGAACTCAATCTAATAAACAGAGGTTCCCTGAAATCTAAACTCCCCACTGGAAACATAACAGCAGAGAAGAATATCTCCAGCAGTGCCTTTCAGGAAAAAATAAACTCAGAATCCCATGTGTCTGCTCAGAAAGCACAAACTGCTCCCTACAAGAAATTACATCCCCACTCTAGCACAGACCCCCACACATGTGGATCCACATATGTGTAAATCTCACATCCACTTCCTCTCAGAAACTCACTTGAAAAGTTCATCACTTTGTGGTTCTTTCACAGTTGCAAGCCTTCCTGACGGGTCAAACATGCACAGTATGTAACACACACAGCTGACACCTAATGCAAGCTGAAGTAGAGGTGAGTACTAAGAATACTGAAAGCCAGCAAATTATGATAAAATTACTATCCTCTTCCAGTGTCTTTTGCAGGACACAAGCCAGAGGTTTTCTAAGTATTGTCTAAGATGAAGCTTAGAGACACCAGTGGATTTTTTTTAGGATTCATGGGAATTTTCTAGGACTCCAGGGTCAATCACCAGCAGGTGATTGAATGAAGATGGAAGAAAGAAATCATAGAAAACAAAACTATCAGTGTACTTGTTTTGTGTTTCATGCAGTTAGTTTTCCTGAGGCTTTTTTGAGAAATAAAATTAGTTGCAGTTAAGATTATTTAGGGTAAAGCAGATAGATCTTGCCCGGTTTGAAGCCTTATAGAGGCTTACAAGTGTTAACAAACCTGGATTGTATTTTTACATCTCCTGAGGCACTTTCTATTCTATACTTAGATACCTACCAATTGTTGACACGAGTGAAAACAGCACAAAATATTCTGTGCATTGTGCAAAAAAAAAAAAAAAATCAATAGACCGTATTTTAGTCTACAGTACTGAAAATAAAATATATATTTCAAGGAATAAATTCCACACATGTACTGAAGGGCAGAATCTGGCCCTCAGATTGAAGAGAATTCTGACCTAAGACAAATCCCTGCAGCAAAGAACAGAATAGCAAGCAGAGTCTGTACAAAAAAAAGTGGAGATTCTTTTCCTTACCTTTCTATGTGTAGAATAGGCTTCTTACAACTTCTTTGGAATTATAACTCCTATCCACAAAGGACCAAAATTTCTGCAGTCCTCAACTGTGTCTTTATTCAGGACTCATTACACAACACCTACCAAAGCCTCCCAAAAGTGCAGGTTAAATCACGTCTGAAGGATTTGGCTCTCTACAAGCGAGCTCATCTTGTTAAGAACATAATGGAGTCAGAGAGAACATTCATTTCAGAAGTGAATGTGTCTGACTGTCTGATTTATTTTTGAGTGAGAAAAACAGATCTTGCTTTTGCAAAACCCTTTAATTTCATATGGGAAGCCACCTTTAAGACTCATCATTTGGCAACATACTCTATCATTCCCCTGGCTCTTTTTCCACATCCATTGCTAGTGGCTTGGTGTGTTCTTCATCCCTTGGGCCAGCTCATTAGCTGGATGCATGGCTGCTCACGTCTATCATCAGAGCCTGCTAACAAATCCTGTAGGACTACTCCAGGCCCAATAAGAGATATATTTGTTTTGTGGTTTGCGTTTTGCAGAAAACACTATGTACTTCTCAAAGCCTAAAGTATAAGAGGTTTTTGTTTTGTTTTGTTTTTGTTTTTGTTTTGTTTTGGTTTTTTTTTTTTAAATAGAAGCAACAGTTTTCATACAGTGCTAAATAAAATAAATTACAGGCCCCAAATGATCTAATAATTCCTAAGGCAGAGTTCAGATGCAGTAATTAATTATCCCAACATGGAATTCATAATGATCAACTATTAATATGTGCATGGGGGACTGGATGTCTCAGGATTTTGTAATGGGATATGGAGACTTTCACCTCTCGGTTGCTGATTTGAATCTGACCCAGATCTCTAGTGACTTCTGAAAGCTGCAAGCATGTGCTGTTTGTTCTGTAGTGTATATAAAATGAAATTATCTAGGCTGCTTCCTAGCATTTTTGTGTCCATACCATTGGTGCAGGAGTACAAATAACCTTCCATTTGATGGTTTTCGCTGGGAGATCAGGGGCTTGGTTGGTAACAGTGGTGCCAGTTTGGCCTCAGGAATGGCTTCCAGAAAATATTGCTACAGGGGGAACTCACTGTGGGAAGCATTACCCACATACACCATGGATAAAACATGGAAGTCTGTGCCATGGCTGTTTTTGGCTACATGAGCCCTTTGCTGTTCTGAGTGCTCCTCAGCTGCAAGGGGCAGTTTTCTTCCCATCCACATGCCTCAGGTGAGAAGGGACCTCAGTCTCTGGGCCTGGTATTCCTGGGCTTATCTCAAGGCTCCAAGCTAAAGAGGGAAAGAATAAATATGTCCCATAGAAAGAGGGAAGTTGAAGAGGGGTGGCAGTTCAGATTTGTAGACTTCCGTGGATTCACATCTTTATGCATCGAAACCTTATCAAACTGTGGTCAAGACTGATGATAGATTTGCCCAGATCTGAACATTAGCAGGTTTGCTCAACTCTCAGCAGTTCAAATGAAAAGCTGGGTAGCTGTAGCATTACAGGCAGGACAGTTATCCTCAGGAACAGGTAATACTTGGGGCAGAACACAGGAGTGTGAATGCTTGGGAAAGTGGCTAGTGCTGTCACAATGAGGTAAGGAAGGTCTTTTCCATTTCTACCTTATTTGCTTTTATGAATTCTATTCTGTGGTACCTATTTCTGTTTTGTCAAGGAGTGGAGTCCTGGTGGCTGCCAAATAACTTAATATTTTCTTCTATTTCCTTGAGTGCTTGTAAATAAGTTGAGGTACTGTGTGACTGAGCATAGGAACTTTGCAGGAAAACAGAGCTGTAATCTGCAGAACACGTGAAAATCCACACCCTCCTGAAGCCACCATATCAAGGAACATCTGTTTTAAAAACAAACAGTGAAAAGAATTTAAAACAATTTCAGCGGAAAGTTTAATCCAAGTCCCATGCTTGGAAGAAACTACCTAATTTCTGAGAAATAGGAACTGTGGGCCAGTTCAGTAATGGATATTGGTCTTCTCCACATTTTAGCAGAGTTTATAACTGCCATTAATTCCATCTGTGCACTGTACCAAGAATTTAGCTCTTTGAGAATCTTGTTGAATGTTTCTGAAACAAAAATATGCTCCGTATCTTCCTATGCAAGAATTTTAGCCATAGTTCAGCACTTTTTTTGCTGGTGGGTTATTTTTTTAAAGGCATTTCCAAGTTGGATGCAAGCATTATTAGAGAAAAAAAATAAAAAAGAGTGGTAGATGGTAGCTTTGAAGAAAAAAAAGTACAGGAAATAGTAAAAATGGGCAAGACTGCAACTATTTCCAATTACTTCTCAAAACATTCTGGATCACAAAACCACTATGTTAAAAATTATATAGAAAAAAAAGAGGTTTTTTTTTAATTCAAGTATGTTAAGAACAGAAAATGTTTTAAATTTAATTTTCATTTAAATTGTAAATAAAATTAGCTGGGGAGTAATTACTGATAATTAGGTCTTTCTGCCCAGTCAGGAGAGAATAAAACCTTTTTAGAAATCCATATGATTTCTGCATTTCTACCAATGAAAGGATCAGAGAATATATTGCTCTGTACACTGATACAAGCTTCTGGATTCATGCTGAAATTAATTTGGATCCACCTTCACTGTATCCAGTACAAAAATATGCTCATGTTACTTGTCAGCTGTTAGAGTTCCTTTGTCTTTTTTCAACTGTATTTTGAGTGGATGGCAGTAAAATATGTCCCTTGTATAGTATATTTTATTGGTAAGGAACTCACATGTGAGACACTTTTCTAAATGTAGCCATACCTTTGGTGGAACAGGACAGATTTTTAGCTCAGTGTTGCACTGTCTGGCATTATACCACTGAAAGTGAAGAGGAGGATAGGAAAGTGGAAAATTAGCTTTGGAAAGAATTAGAATAATCAGAATGCTATTTACTCAGTTGGAACTAGAGGCGAGGCCAACAGCTTGTCCTTGGGGAAAAGATAATGGGATCCTTAACAGATACTTGGTTTCTTGTACTCCAGTGGAAGCCTCTTTCCTTAGGGCCTTTTGAAAAGCAATCATGCTGATATAGCACATGACAGATATGTCTAAGACAACACGGATAGTGGGGTAGACAAGAAAACAGAGTAGGTCTTGCCCTCTTCTATTTTCTGTGACTCAGGAATCCTGGCTTTTTATTTTTCTGAAAGATCTCACCCACAATAGTGTGGTACCTCTTGTGGTTTTATATTGATCATGAAGATTTCCACTTCTGGAAGCTGTTGCTTTGCTTGGCAGGCTGCAGCAGGGATCAGACAAGACTTGGCTTACTTTTTAAGCCTTAATAAGGCCATACACCTACAGACAATAAGAATTGAGTTCGGTGCCACTATGTCAGATTACATCTCAAGATTTCTTGGGCTTTGCTTGATGCTCTCACATCTATTCCTTTTCCCTTTTGTGTAAAGAAAGCACATTACTTCCTCCACATCTTTCTCTTGTGTTGCTATAATGAATTCCTTGCTATTCCCTCAGGGGGCTGACTCACACTCTAGCATTTGAAGTGAAGTAAACTGGAATTTGTATCTTTGTGAAGGTCAGTCACAGTGCATAAGAACAGGAAAGAGGGGTCAGAATGGTAATGCAGATCAGAGATGTGCCGGCAGTACAAATGCAAATGCTGACTATTGGAATATTTCAAGGCTGTCATCGTGCCACAGCATTTGTTGGGCTGGACAATGTGGTGCTAGCTGATGCCCATTTAAAAGGTTCCAATCAGCCAGTGGGAAACCTGCCCACACAGCAGAAAAGTCCTCACATCTTTCAGAGGAGGGTAACTATTAAAAAATAACCAAGCTAAGCACCCAAACAAGAGCAACAATAAAAAAGCCCTAAAAACCAACCAGTCAAACCTCCAATAACCCCACAAACCAAGCCAAAAACCAAAAAAACTTTGCTTCCTTTATCCTAGAAAATTCCTTCTTATCTCTTCAGATACATAATCCACAGCAGAAATGGCTGTTGTTACAGTGGCCCTGGAGCTGGAGAAATGATGAGCCTTGTTTTGCAGTAATTTTTTCATGTAATCATGGAGTGGCTTGTGTTGGAAGGGAGCTTAAAGATCATCTAGTTCCATCACCCGGCCATGGACAGAGAACCTTCCATGAGAACACATTTCTCTAAGCCCCATCCAATCTGGTCTTGAATGCTCCCAGGGATGGGGCATCCACAGCTTCCCTGGGCAACCTGTTCTAGTGCCTCACCATCAGAGTAAAGAACTTCCTCCCAGTATCTAATCTAAACCTACCCTCTTTCAGTTTAAATTCATTTTGTCCTGCATGTGGCCAATGTAGGATTACTCTCTGCAAATGCTTTCCCCAGCACTTGGGTGGGTTCAGGAACGTGGAAACTTTCTGCCCCTTTTTCCTATTTTTGGCTTATCAAGAGCAATCTGGTGACCCTATCATTCAGCTTTGTTCTGGATCCTGAACAAAAGTCTGGAGAGATGAGGAGTTGGTGGCGGGTTCCAGTTTCAATAATTAATTTGCAAGCCATGAAAAATGGCTTAGTGCCTAATTGAATAGTCTGCCCTTGTGTTTTGGGTAACTATGAAAGATCAAATCTTTAAAATAATCATCTAAATACTATCTCTCTTTCCTCTCTGCTTGAGTTCTCAGTGTCGTTTAGCAAGTGGTCTTTGAAACAGGAGTTGTAGAAAACAATGCCTTTTACACTCCAAAACAATATCCTCTGTTGTGGCATTTTAACAGCTAAAAGAAAAAATTGGAAGGAAAAAGAGAGAGTCAGATAATGATCAAAGCGAACATGTAGCAGCTTTTCAGAATTAGTTGGCCAGAACAAACTATTTGAAGTTCAAGATAAAATAGTGAAAATAAATGAAAGGAAAACCAGCAGAACTTAGCCAACAAATAAACAAAACAAAACAAAAAGATCACCAGCAAAAGACAGGAGGAGAAAGGAAAAGACCCAACCCTAACCTTCACTAACTTCAGGTTGACACCATGTGTTTTCCTTTGTTCTAGTGTCATGCCTGGTGCACTGCATCACCTGACATGAATTTTAGGTAAGTTTGGGTCAATGTCATTACCCTGTTTACTAATGAACACCTCCTGTGTTTCTTCCATTCTTGGTAAAGAGATGTCTTCACACACCATATACATCAACTCAGTTGTTTTTCTTTAACCCATCTTCATTTAAAGGTGGAAAAAATGATCATGCTGGCACTCACCCAGCAGTAAGGCCAGCTCATAGCATATGCAACGTTGTCCTGCTTTTTCTTGGCTCACTAAGCTCAATAAAGGAAACAATATCTTCAGAACTTTCTGGCAAGCAGTCATGAAGACTGATCCTGCAGACCTAACTACTCCCACGAGCAGGGGCGACACTCAGCATGGGTGCTTGAGTCTCTGAGGAGCAGCACACAGCTTCTGCAGCCCCTGACTGTGTTTGAATTTAGTTATTGCTGCAAGATTTGAAGTGATTCCCACTGTGCTGACCTGCACAGGGCCAGTGTGAGTTGGTGCAGTGAAGCAAGGAGTGTTAACTTCTGGGTGTTTTTTGCACTGCCTGAATAAGGAATTTTTCTTCGAAAGACTATTTTAACCAGAGAGAAAACCACAAGTTACATGGGTCTTCTGTCAGAGCATAACAAATTCAGTGTATCCAGAAGCTGCCTGTCCCCTTCTGTCTCTTCTTGATGACTGTGCTTCTTCATTTGCACAGGCATCTTCTGAAACGGAAGGAGAATTATTCCACTCATGTAAAAAGGAGAAGTATAAACAGACCACTACATGTTATATAAAACTATGGGATGGGAAGAAAAGAGCATCTTAGGTAAATACCAAGCTACTTATTTTATGATTTTTAAATGTCATTCTTTTGTCCAATATTGACTTTTTTTATGTGGAAGTTGAATTATAGATCCTAGAGCACTGGGGAGCCCATGCCATCCTTGCTTTGACACAGCTGGTCAAGGTAAGAATTGAAGTCCCAGTAATTAGTTCTGAGCTTCTCTGTACCTGGAAGCCAGGCCAGGATGAGAAAGCTTCATGAGGTTACTCCTCCCCTGAAGTAAAGCCAAAGCCAGTGAAGGACTGCACTATGACATCCCCATCTCATTGCTGCATGGGTATTTCTTTGGGCAGTGAAATGCACCAAATGCTCATTTCACTGCCCAAAGAAATACCTATGCAGGAATGGGCACCTATGCAGGATTTTGGGCACAGAAATGTGCTGTGCAGCCTTTTGCTGCTCTGACTTTTCTCTCCAAGAACATCTCTTGGAGCATCTGTATGCATAATGGAAATCACAGTGTGTGTTGAGAGCTAAAGGTAGAGCCTGAATCTAAACTTCAGAAATTGTTTACTGAGGCAAAACCCCTGGGCTGATACTGATGGGCTGTGATTGGGGAAATTAAGAACAAACAACAGGTGACAAGGGAGAATTCACTGCTGAAATTTGAACAAAAGAAAAGAAATAAAAAAGAGAAGAGAGGGAGGGAGAGAAGGCGGGAGGGAGGGAGCAAGGAAGGAAAGGAAGGAAGGAAGGAAGGAATGGGAAGGGACAGAGGGAAGCAGGCAAGAAGGCCAGCTGTTTGGAAAACCAATTTCACGCTGGACGTGCAGATCTGTAACAGTGTAATGATCTGATTGCTCTGAGAATATAGAATTGCCACCCAGCATGGCAATTCCTGGGACACACATCTCTCTAATCTTCTTCTTTAAATGCCTTTAATTGCAGTTTTAATATAATCCTGTATGAGGAAGCAGGAAATCAACATTTCACAAATAATTAAAACAGACAGTGTGGTCTCTCTGAACACTGGACAAGAACTCAGAAAATCTGGGATTTCAGAGCCATCACTGTCTTAGACAAATCCTTCTCTCTTTCTCTGTCACCAGGGGGTCATTAGGAGCTCTCACAACACAAATAAATCATGGAAAAACAATGCATTATGCTACTCTTGGAGAGGAAGGGTCTGAAATCCAGATCTTCTGCTTCTTGCTCTGATATGCTTAGCTCAGGACTACACTGGCTGTTTTATTTTAATTAACCTTTAACAATGAATGAAGGTTCATTTCTGACAGGTTTGAAGAGGCACCCAGATTTTAGCTTGTTTTTCAGATATAATCTGCAATATTAATGTGTTGTGGGCATTCAATGCCATGCAGGAATTCTTGTGATGAATTCATTGTTTCTCTTGGTTTTTCACAATCAAATAATGTTTGATTAGCACTGAATTTTGGTCATGTTTTAAAATATTTTTTTAAATACTGGAAACAATCTATCAGTATTTATATGTTAAAAAAATAGAAAAAGACAAAAAGCGTGATAATTATTTAGTAGATTTCCCATTTGTTTTCACATGCAATTGAAATACTGTCTCTCTCATAACATCCACATAAAAGATCAGAAAACTGATTGAAAAGATTGGTGCTATTTCTAAAATACTGTTAATACTAACGATATTTTCCACAAAAAATGTAAAAAGTGTAAGTATTGACATCTTTTGAGAAGGTTCAGAGAACTGTTAATATGATTTTTTTTATGAGTTTGTTCTCAAAATTAAAACATTTTTCTATTTGACTTGGAGGGCGTGTCAGTATTTCTTTTATTATTATAATTTTCTGTTTCCTATTCTTTCCATTTGTCCTCTTTTTTCCTTCGTTTCCTGGAGGAGGAAAGGAAGGAGAAAATAGACCAATCCAACCCAAAACTATAAAATACTGTTAGATGGTAATTTTTTATTTCTGAAAAGTACAAAGATATATACAGTGGCAAATTTCAGAAAATGAATAAACCATTTCAAGGAAACCGGTCATTTTGCGACTAGTCTCTTTTCAAAATGACTAATTCTGTTTTATGAGATTCAAAAATATGTAATGATGAATGAAAAATATTTTAAGTACAATTTTTTACTACACTGTCCATTTAATTAACTATAGCTACCATTCCTTTAATTGGAATTTAAACATTCTTTACAGATTTAAGATTTCCAAAGGCACTGACCTAATAATTCCAATGGTGTCAGTGAAAGACGTAAATAACCTGCAAATCTGTGTTGTATGATTTTCATAAAAAAGGAATTAACCACACACTTCTTATGAAATTGGAGTGTATTTCATTTTCATCTTTAAACTTCAGTGTCATTTTCTTCAGAAATAAATTAATACTTTAGGAATGATTTTTTTTTTCTTATTATTATTACTTTTACTATTTGAAATTCTTACCTAGCCATGCGTGCACGGTGTAAGTTCTTGTGCAGACCTTCCTGGACCTAGAATAAGACAGCTAGGGCATGTAAAATGTTACCCTTGAAAACTGCTACTTCTCATTATGACAGAGGCCCAGCAGGGGACAGAAGGAAAAGCCAGTGGCCCATGAACTAGGAGCCCAGGGCATCATCAACCTTCGCTGCTGCCCCCGAGGAAATAAAAAGAAAAGGGTGAAGAGTGAACCTTCAGGACCCAGAATGCCACTTTCCTGGACGACAGATTTATTCTGTCCCTTCTCTCTGCTGCTTTGCCAGTTGCCTGTCGAAGGATGACTGTAAGAGGCTGGAAATGAACACTTCTTAAGAGCACAGGGAAGGACACTTTTTATTTCTCCCACTATATATTTCTATCAGGGACTGTTATTTTGTGGGGGTTTTGTTTTGCTTTGTTTGCTTTTTTTTTCAACCTTTTTTTGCTTTTTTTTTTCACCTTTACTTAGGTTAGCCTTGGGAGAAAAATGGAATGGTGAAAGGAGCAAAGCCTGCAGCCACGCTGGTTTGTGTTTTCACAGGTAACACAGACCTCTGAGGTGTGCAGCTGCTCTGGCACCATGAGGACTGGCTTGTTCCTATGCCAGTTTCAGAGGGGAGACACTAAATGCCTCTTTGCTTGCACAGAACTGTGCTCACTGTGTGAGCTGTATAGTGGTCTAGGTTACCCACTCTACTCAAATAAAGCATGACTTTTGGGAATGTAGTAGGATGTCATGACTGCATTTGAGGCTGGAGTTACCTTGTGGTTTAGATTTATATGAAAGGACTTAAGTGGGTTTTTTGTACTCATCCCTTAACTGGGTAACACAGAGGCATCAGCCATATCCACTGAAGCATTTCAGCATCCTGCAGCATCCTTAAGATTTTATCATAACCATGTCTTACCTTCCAGAAACCTTCTCCTGAGCAACATGACATTTCTACCTTTTCAGTGTCTGGAGAATTGTGGATTTTCTCTTTTGTATGGCTATACTACTCATGGGTCTTGTGGCAATGTGCATCATGATGTCTAAATAGAACTGACAACACTGAAAGAAACAAAAGTAACTGATCCAGCATAACATCTGCCTGCCATATTACACTTGTGCTGCACAGGGGATCTGCATATGCACCACATGGTTGACGTGCCCCACGTGCAAAAGATTTATTCTCTATAATAAGGTCAGCTCCCAGCATACACTGTTGTGTGTCATGGCCAATTGTCCAGGGAGCGATGAAGCCCAGCTGAACTCGCACCAGGCTCTTGGCAAGCACTATTTGGGTGATTTCAGCAGAGTGATGTGTGCCACTGGTGTCAGCACAAACCCAGTGAGGAAGCTACACTAGAAACAGGAACACTGAAGATACACATTTTGTTCTGTGATTGTCATGGGAGTGTGGATCTAAGTAATATTGCTGTTCTTGTTTTCTTCCTGCCGTTGTCCACATTGTTCTCCTGCATTTGGCATTGCATTTTGTGTTTTGTTACATTACAGACTTCATGTCTGTCGATTGCACTGTTGTTATAACTCTGGCTCAGGAGTATAATAAAAGTCAACCTCTGCCACGTTTTTTACTGAATGCAAAACTTTGCTACAAGCTAAAATTTTTCATTCATTCATTAATGGATTTATTCCCAGAAAATGAGGGTGTGGTGCTGCTCTGAGTTGGAGACAAGTGTTCAATTGAACTAGGAATGGTTTCAAATCATATCCCTGTTATTTCTTCATTTGTGGAGTCAACACTAGACATAAGATACTTTTTCCCTTTCTATTCTTAGACATATTTGTCAAGGCTGCCAATGTAAAACCTATTCTACTGCATAAATCCAAAACTATACATTTATAATTTAAATTTTTAACTGATTACAAAGTAGGTACAAAATGTTCTGGGAAATCCCGTTTACTGACAATCACAATCATTGTCTTAATTGAATGGAATGAAGAAAACATCTCAGATTTAGTCCAGGGTTATTTTTGATCAAACCTGCATCCAGAAAGGAGTTTGTGCAAGAGTTTATGCAAGGTGCCTTGAAAGTCAACATTTCTTTGCTGATAAAATGCACAAGTTCAGTTGCTATAATACATTTCCATCAGTTTCAGCTTCCCTATTCTTGATCTCGACTTTTGAGATAGCACCTTCAGTATAGCCACTGCATGCAGTTGTCAAGAACATGGAGATAATGATTTTCAACAGAGACACCCAAAGGCTACATCTAACAGGTTCTTCAAATAGAAGCAAGGAAAGAAACCTGTTGTCAGGAGTCCACACCTTCACCAGAACATTTTTAAGATTATTGTAGTCAAATGAGATCAGACATCAGTAGATTAAAACAAAAGCCTACTTGAAATGAACTCAAAAACATGTAGAATGTCACTGCAACAGATAAAAGATGACATATGTTTGACAAAGCTACCTTTGCTAAATGAGAAAAAAAAGACCTTTATCAGCATCAACTGAAGTCTCTGGGAAACTTCCAAGCACAGTGCATCACTGAGATACTCAAAGCTAAAGAGACTTAAGAACTTACCTCGAGAGCCAGTAGAGACACAGTTATCTCTTGACAGATTTGTGTGGGGAACATGGCCATGTTTTTGAAAATCTATACGTTGTTTACTTGGTGCAAGCTGTTATTTGTGTGGCTGGGTGTGGCACATCTCCAGAAACACTCAGAAGCAAAAGGATTTATTTTCATTTGTGACAACTACTAAGTGACAGTCTGTACCATATTTATCCAGGCTAGTCAGATAACATCTCCATAACTCATTAAATCGGGATGATAAACCTTGTTTGTCAAGACCAAATAACGATGCAAGCTGCAGTATTTTAAAAGTACAGCACCCTTTTGGCTCATGCAGAATTGGCTACCCAATGATGGGTAAGTTATTGTGGCTTATTGAGATTTCCCGTGTCGGCTGTGCCCCGCCAGCTGTCGGCGTTAGCTACCTGCTGAAGTGAAATACTTCAGGAATAATATTGAGAATGGGAGGAGGTCTCAGGAAAATGTCTTTGGAAATAGTGAGAAACACAGAATATGCTGTTTATAGTGAAATAATGAAGATGTTCAAGCCTTTCGGCTTATCAGAGAAGTGTAGAAGCAGAAACTTTATCACAGACAGTTAATACTTAAGGAACAGAAACAGAATAAGAGATGACTCTGCAGTCTGGCAGAGATATAACAAGAACGTAAGTCAAGAAAATAGGAAAAATCAAGTGGGAAATGAGGTGAACGTTTTGAACTGCAACAGTAATTGGTCTTTAAACCAGTGTATTGTTATTTCAGTGGAATTTCTAATGCTGGATATTTTTCAAATCTAGAATGATTTTTAAAAAGCCCAATACAGTTCAAATCAGGAGCATCTGTTGATCTCAAAGTAGAAATTAACACTTACGAATCTTTTGGCCAAAGCAAGGCAGAATATCAGATGAACAGAATGTTGTTTTTACAGCCTTAAAATTTGTATGAGTAGCACAATACAAAAAATATTCCCATTAAAAGAAGAAACTTAAACCAAACCCCTTCAAATCCTAACACTGTTTGAAAAGCACCCTGCTTCTGATTATTTGGATCAGCATTAGCTTCTGAAAACAGAGAGGTGACAATCCCATCCAGCCTCCTTTTCTTTGTCAGTGGCTCTGTTCTTACCAGGTTTAGTAATGGTTTTTTTGCTCTTGTTATACCTCTGTCTAGGGGACTGAAAATTTATTATCATCTCTGTGTTTCTTCTTGAAATAAAAATAGTGTTTGATCAGGTTACCTCTTAACCTTCTCTTTGATAAGCTAAGTTGCTGAAGCCTCCTAGGTCTTCTGACTTGGAGAAATTCTGGGGGAAGCCAGGCTAGGGGTGAATTTGCTTAGGTAGTGTAAGCCTAAAGCTTGTTTTCTTCGAATTGTTTTATGAAATGGACTTAATTGTTGTTAATAATAATTAGGACCAGCCAGAAATGTTCTAATTGATTTTTATCTATGCTGTGGAACGTGTTTTGATTGTTTCGTCCAGCTGTTTCCTTTCACTCTTTGGTAACGGTTAAGGAACAATGACTTCCAACAAATGTCTGGGTTTTCATGTATGAATGCAAGTCTGTTCTTTGCCCTACTCTTTCAACAGCAAGAACAGCGAGATCTTTTCGCCTCTGCACTTAGATGTGCAAAGAAGATGCTCTGCATGCAGTAAAAGCAGAACAATCAAAATCCACCCAGAGAAATCCCACAGCAGTGATTTGGAAAGGAAACTGAGAGCTCCTTTTCAGATGGTCCAGCCCCACCCCCTTGTCATCCAGATTAAGACAGTAAGGGTTCAGGTTTCGTATTTGCAAGTGTATCGGCTGCTTACCAAAAGACTGTTATTTTTTCAGTAAAAGAAATAGAATATCATTGCTAACTTACTATTTAAGGGAAAATAATGTTTTGAGGAGGTGTCTTTTTAAGAGGTAACTAAATGGATTTTTTCATGTATTAAAATACCACAGTCTTTGTTTTAGTTTGAGTTATAAGGACTGTGCTTTAATTGTTTATCAATATGTACAAATTGTAGAGAAGTCACTAAATTATAGAAAAAAACTTTATTCCCCACTGTCTTTGGAGTCTCCTCTTCCCACATGTAGCTCTCCCAGCACATATGAGTCTAAATGGATGTGTTTTGATTGCATTAATTTTACTCTTCATGATTTAGAAAGATGAAGGTTCAGTGTTACAAAAAACCCCAACATTTCTCTGAAGGATTTGTAAAGATGGGTGAATACACAGTAAGATATTCAAAATCACAGTTGTTTATGTATCTTCTAAAAAGTGTAACAGCCTTCTTTCCTAAAGAGCCTTCTCCCCCTAGATGCAAAATTATACTTTACTGCAGTTAAGCATTACATATCTTCATTAAAAATATGTATAAATTTCTATCTGCCAACAAAACTAAATTTGAAAGCAGTTGCTTCTGTATTTCTCTGCAAATTTTTCTGGACAGAAACAAGTGCCTAAAAGCTACATGGTAAGTTTGTAGGACTCATCAGGCCACGTGTGTGCTGGAGAATTGATCAGTGCTTACACAGCAAGTTCAATGAATTACGGGATTTTCTGGGTGCATGCACAGAGGTGCAGGGGTGCAGAACCACAGGCTGTGGTGTTCCACGTGTGTGGGATTTGGAGTGCAAACTGTATGGAACCAGGTCCTGCAGGTGGACTGGCTGTCTGTGCAGGATCTCTGCAAGCCCAGCAGTCCATGCAGAGCTCCAGCAACCTGAAACACTATATGCTTCAAGACAAAACAAGAAAAAGAGGAAAAAGAAATACAGCCTACTCTTGTACAAATATAAAAACTTCTTCCCTGAGAGATCCTACCCAGATGACCAGAGAGTGCAGCAGGGCAGTAGATGATGTATAAATGTGGTGGAAATGGCAGGTATCTTTGAAGGATTTATTGAGTTTAATGTGTCATTTTTCCTCATCACCACTGCAATTCTTGGTGGCGGTAACAATACCAGCACTGATGTATGGACCAGCAGATGTCAGTGTAGTTCTGTTCATTCATCTTCTCTTTTGATGGAATTCCAGTTATTTTCCTTTATTCCTGCTGTTCAGCTTTCTTATTTAACCATTGTCTTCTAGCTTAACGCATCAATATTTGTAATTCATGTCTTCTCTCAGTGTGTTTGGAAATGGACATGCATCTTAACATACATCTTAACAAACAGTCCAACACAAGGACTAATTCCAAAACACCGGCACTGCCAGGCAGACCACAAGACAGCAGGAGAGAGGACAGGAAGACAAAGCAGGGGAGGGACGAGTGAGGCATTGCTGTGAGAGACACCAGAATCCTTGCCAAGGCTCTGACTTCCCCAGAGGTCAGGTGTGTTGCAATGCAGAACCACCCCCAGCTCTTATGATCCTTTTCCTTGCATCTTTGAGGAGAAGAAAATACAACGTGGACAAGAAAAGAATGTGCTCCCGTGTCCCACTCTTGGAAATTGTTTCTTCCTCTCTTGCTAGTTCCATCTGGGGTGCTCTTTTCAGTCTGGCTGAATCTCCAGGGAAAGCTCAATGATTTACAGCATGGTAACAAAGCTACATGCTTTTAAAACAAGTAATAACCTCTGAGACCTCCGCAGAAGAAGAGAGAATTGGTTTAACCACCTGGTTCCAAGGCTTTCTGTAGGAGCTGAAGGCTTGAGATAGAGAGAAGAAATTCTTAAAATATTCATTTAGAATGGTTTTCCGTTGTACTCATAGGGGTGAAGAAAAAGATGTTTTAATGACAAATATGATAGTACCAAAAAGCAAAAAAGAAGGGCTGTATTTTCATGTGTGGTGATATTATAGGTTTTGGATGCCCTAAGACTTGACTACCTGAGAAGTCTGTCCTTCTTCATGTTGGACAGACAGCTTCTGGATGCACAAGCAGCTGCTCTGTCAGTAAAGCTAAATAAGATTCAGTGGAACAATGAGCAGTGGTACTTGTTGTATAAGACAGCATATTCAAGCATATTCAACCATAAGCAGTCCAGACCCTGAGCTTGAAATCTTTTCCCATCCTTCTAAGGACTGTAACCAGGAGCATGAAAATTTACAGAAATTACCATGTAGCTCATCTTTTGCAATTCCTCACCACAAGGGCTGAAACTATTTCCACACTCTCTACAACTGGAGACAAAGACCCAATGCCCTTCCCTGCCCTTCCCTGCCCTTCCCTGCCCTTCCCTGCCCTTCCCTGCCCTTCCCTGCCCTTCCCTGCCCTTCCCTTCCCTGCCCTGCCTTGCCCTGCCCTGCCCTCAGTGATAGCAGCTTCATACCACTGAGTTCTTCATGAAACAAAGGGCCACATTTTGAGAAGTTTTGGATCTGCATGGATATGATCCCAAAATAGACTTGTGGTCCCATATTTTGGCACAGCCTGTTGCAGTCTAACTGGCTTTGCAAAGAAGTGGACTAGGAGCCAAATCTCAGAGGTTGGGATTATCTGGGTTTTTTTTTTTCAGGTCCATTTTTAGGGTTAGAGAAATTATAAACTCTGATAAAATTGTGACATGGCACCATTACCAAGTTATAACACGATGCTGTTAATTTCTCACACCCTCTGCAAGTTGCTCTGGCCACAACCCTAATTGTTTTTTCAAGCTCAGTATTGTGGCCTCTGGCTTATTATAAAATTACATGTAGAATCTCATGAGATGCAAAAGGAAAAGAAAAAGAAATGAAAATCTCTCTGTGGACCTTTTGAGTTGTACAAGTTGTGGCTTTAGACAGGGAGAAACATTCCAACAACAGAGATTGGCAAATATTAGAAAATTTGGCTATTGATTCTTGGAAGTTTCTCAGAACCTTTTCCAAACCTCATCTTTAGATTATCCAAGACACTACACAGATCTCGGGTTACAATTTCTGGTCTTTGCTGACTCCAGCAAGCACAGACTTATGTGAAAATTGAAATATAAAATAAACAACCACCTACCCCAGGAATGCAAATCTCTTCCCGTTCTTAAATTTTGACTGACTAAATCTTTTGAGCTTCAGAAAAGTGTATGCATATGTTCACTTGGATAGAAGATTTGGGTCATATCCTAATATTTAGTTGAACCAATTTGAACGGCCATTCTGATCCAATAATTTGCTTTTAATGAATATGACAAGAAGAGCCAGGCCCCTTATTCCATTTAGCCTTCTCTGAGTAGCCTAGTCTTTGTTTTTCCTCCTGTATATCCCTCCAGCTGATCTCACAATGCCAAAGTACCACTTTGATCCATGCCAGGCGACAATGACTCTTGGGCTGGTGGTGCAGGACCGTGTTGCACCCTGGTTTCATGTGTTTCCACATCACTGCCCTGGTAGCAGATGACCCACATGGTACCTGTTGGCAGATTTACCCACCATAGGAACCTGCCAGAACAGGTCTCTGTGCAGTCACTGCTCCTTTCCCATGTCTGTCCTGATGTTTCCGCCATCGTGTTATCCAGTAAAAACGCAAGTCATCAGGGTGCCCTCGGGATTGCAATGTCCCCTTGAGCACATTTCCCATGGCTGGAGCAGAAGGGTCCTCCATTCTCTGTGCTAAATACCTTGCACAAAATGGTGCTCACTTCTGGGGAAGAGTTTGGCAGCTAATGGATTCAGTGTGTGGATTAGAGGCACTAAAAATGGTTTGGAAATTCTCCTAAGCATCTCCAGGTGTTCAACACATTAAAATAGTTCTAAAATAATAAAATGGAGGGAGAGGCTGTCAGTCATCTTGAACAACATTGTGGACACTTCTGACAGTCAGCGCTATCTCATTCAGAGAGAGCTCCTTTTATTTTGTATTTCCAAGGAAGGTTTTGTTGGGTCTATTAGTCTTTGGGCAACCCAGAGAAGAGATGTGACATGAATTTAATGTGGCCCTTCTTAAATCCTCACTGTTCTGATAATCACAAAGAGTTAAAGTAACACAGCAGAAGGTTTCTCTGGGCCTCTAGGAGGTTCAGCAGATTACTAATACACTACAGGCAGTTTTAATGACAGAGCTTCCAGCTCAAATCTGGCCTTTTTATTATGATGAAGGGCCTGGCCCCAAGTGGTACAGAACACCTGCAGCTCTCATTGAATACAATGGGATCTGATGCTGATGAAAGGGACCATTTTCAAACTTCCTTAGAAGTAGGCGCTCCCCAGATGTTATGCAAAAAGCCCTGCAGAACAGGCATCAAGTGCTGTGATACTAGGCAGGCCAGCCACTCTTTTCCTCAGCTGGATAAACCCAGGAGTTTGTGCAAGTGGTTTATGTGATCAGATCTCCTATCCAGGAGCAAGCAAATTAAGGTCAGTGCTGACTGAATTAATGGAAGTATTAGACATTCCTTGAGAAGAACTGGACATTCGAACAAAGAGGATTTTCTCTCAGTGGGAAGGTGCCTGATGACATCTGAGTTTTGTCACTGACAATAGTCATAGCAGGACTCTGAATATAATCCAGAAGAAAACTTGTGAGAAGCTGGGAAGCATGTGTATGAGGAAAGACAAAGGGACATGCACAACTTCTTACATGTAATTTCAAAGCAGAGCTTCAACAGAGACTTATTTTATCTGAACTGGTTCATATCTCTAAATTTCACTGTTCACCCACGGTCAAGAGGAAACAATGCTTTCCACACTGTGCTATAACACTTTTGAAATTCCCCTTCTTTGCAATTCCCCAAGAACTCCTTGGTTAATGCAGATGGAGATCCTGAGCCCTGTGTGGTACTGGTGCCTCTGGGACAGACCACTGCTGTAGGCATGGGTGGGATTGGTGCTGGCAATTATGGGTGAAATACTGTAAAACTGTTGATGAAGTGCAAGGCTGCACCATTCATTTGGGTTCTGTATTGAATTTTATTTAGTCACATTCTCTATGCCTTTTAGCCATTTCTCCCTCCCTTCCTCATTTAATATATCTATTTATTATATAGAGAGCTGGTTCTAATTAAAGTCAATCAAAAATAAAACAATACACAAAAATTCGAATATATTGTATACTTGATTTGCCATGGCTGGGCAATAATATACAAGGGAAAATCTACATTCCTACTCCTCTCAACTGGGGATAAGATCCAGAATCATATTACCAATATAAACAGCATAAAGCAGTCTGCTTTATTAATACCTAATATATCAGATATCACACATTCATTGCAAAAGGCAAAAGAATAAAAGCATGCCTGCATTCTGACATTGACACAGATATTAAATAACACGTGTCCTGTTCTGGGTTTTCCTTTCTTTGTTACAGGGTTGCACGAGAAGAAAGGCATAAATACAATAAAAATAAAAAAAAAAAAAAAAAAAAGTTCTGTTACAGTTATGTGGTGGTGGCAACATTGGCCCATTGTATGCAGCGAATAAACATAAAAATGCAACAAACCTCTCAAATAATATCCATGTATCGGGCCAATTCCCAGCCACCACCAGCTGTCCAAGCACTGTGGATTTTCTGTGGCAGTGCAGCATAGCTGGAGGAGGGAGGCAGTATACGAGGACTTGGGCAAGTGATTTGTACAGCTCAGGAATGTCACAGAAGTGCTGGGTGTTGTCGGTTTATTTTTCTGCTCATGGGTCCTCGTAGGACTGGTTTATTCTTTTCACAGGGCTGTTGTAGCTCACATCCCCAGTGCTGAGGGACTACTGTCAGGAAGAGAAAAGCTGAAGACTTAGTATTCCCTAGTGATGTTTCCTTTCTGGTATTTTCCCTCTATTCCCTAATCCCTTCCTCCGCCATCATCCTGAGGGTGGAGGAGGAGGCGAGGTCCTGAAAAGGGAATGCAGAGGCAGTGCTAGATAAATGCTGCCAGATAAACCCCTCTCTGTCAAAGTTATTTCCCTGGACAGTTTCTTTGTGTCTGTGTAGCTGGCATAAAGTGGCCAAAGCATACAACTGCCTCTCATCAGAGTGATTGTGTGTACAGTGTGGGTATGTGAATATAGAAATTAATAAGGTTGGACCCTCTCTCTCTTACTGGGATTAAGTTTTCTCCAAATATGAAACCCAGTAGCTGCGTTTCACTGTATGGAAATAAAACTATGCACTTTAAAAAACAGTGAAGTAGAACTTCCACAGTAGCTTTGATATGGCTGGTTCTTTTTTAAGCCACTTGGACTTGGCATTGCTTCCTGACAGTCTGCCAGCCTTGGATGCTGTTGTTTTTATCCATGCTGGAGAATGAGACAGCTTGCTGATGGCTTTCTGAGTATGGTGTTTGTATGGGTTACCTGGCATCATCCTGAACTCAAGGAAATTGCAGTTCCCAACCTTTCACATGTGTGTGGGTAGCAGCAGTACAAGGCTGAGCCATGCACAAGCATGTGAAAACCTCTATTTCCTTTCTGCTGAACATAACAGTCCCTCAGACGGGGGTTATGATATTACTGCCTTCATTCCCTTCCCACCACTGCTCCCTGTGGCCGGTGACCCGAGGCAATATTGTACCCATTTCTCCCTCCTCACAGCCGATCCAACCCTCTATGTCAGCCGTCTGCCCCTGCCCCTCGTGCACCTGCCTTGACACTTCAGCCATCCGCCCCTGACACACAGCAAGACTCGAGGAGCTGACGAAGTTACCACCAGACAACTGATTACCTGCTAATCTGCTGCTTGGCAGCAGCTGGTTGTGTGAAAGCTCTTATCCTGCAGCTCAACTTTTTCACAGAGGGAGGTACGGCTGAACACGAACTCCTGTACAGAGGCAATTACACAAGCTACGGGGTTACTGCCTTGATATAGGCAGTTGAAGACTGCTGCCTCCAAGTATCATTTGAAGTATTTCACACACCAGCAGTGGTGCACATATCTCAGCCTGGTTTGGTGGACTGGGCATTCATGAATCTGTCAGGTTCACTGAGGTCTGCTCTGCTGACGTGTGTGTGTGTGTGTACGGTCAGATTGTTTTGCTTCCCATTGCTAAGCTTGTTGAGGAATACTGCTTTCTGCAGCATTTACTGGGGTCTTGCATAATGGGCTTGCCTTGGTGGAATTGTGAGGTACTACCAATTGTGGCAGTCCATTGCATTCATCCAAAGCAAATCAAGACATTTCCTTGATTGCATTTGCTTGACTGATGCTTTGGAGTGTGGCACATGGCATTGGGTTTGTTGATTAAGTATTACGGTAAGCCAGAAAGTGATTTGCTGTAACATAATAAGATGTGACTGATGTGTCCTGATGTGGTATAACCTGAGCTGTTGCAGAGAGATTCACAGTCAGACCCACAGGAAGGTAAAACCTAAAGCACTTTTTCTAACACACAGTTCTCAGATATTTGACTTGGACAATTACAGATTTGCCACCAACGCTCTGCTGTCCTCAGTCACCACACTAAATCTTCCTAATTGGCAAATACATTAGTGAGAACTGACATCACCATGTTAGTCACTGCGCAAACATGGAGGTTGGCGGGGAGGTACAATCGTTCAGAGTTGTCCATAATTAATCACAGGCAGGTAGTTCAGAAGGGCTATGGGAACAGTCTCCACATTCACATACTAACACTTTATGATCCAAAACAGAATCCAGAAGTTATTCCAAGACAGGTGGTCATAAAATCTTGAAAACTGGTACTGAGAGTTGCTTTTGTTGTGCCCTACATAAATCTGTCATATTTTGGCTAAATTATATACTGTTTAAAGTCAGCGCTTATAGTAAAAACAACCTGTGTTGTGCTTGGAAGAGCCTTTGCTGCTGAAACCTCTGAGTGTTTGCAGGATGCTCTGTGCTGCAGAAGATGAAGCCTCAAAGGAGCTGAGCTTCCCCCACAAGGCAGTCCAGATGGGGCATTGCAGAGGACCTTATGGCTATATGCAGCCATCTGTGATCAAACAACGAGCAACACAAGAGCTCTATGAGCAAGGGCATGTCTACCCTGTACCTGAGCTGAAGGGAAAGCACTGAGACAGCTCAGCTCTGTGTAACTTACCCTTTGTCTCATGAAGCGCCTGTTCTACGGCTGATTGTGTGGTATGGGCAGACCCAGAGTGGCCAATCAATGCCATATGGCACCAGGAGTCAAAGGCAATAACAAAAATAACTTCCATATTAAAAAAAAA
>VYXD01014413.1:257009-291369 GCA_013397195.1 Hylia prasina | reverse complement strand
AAAAAAAAAAAGGCAGTGCAAGTCCTGTAAGCATTAAAATGCTTTGGGAATACAGAATACAATTGGAGAATGTTTAAAGAGGGCTTCTTTCTGTTTCTGCAAGTGGGGGGGGCAATCACAAGGCAGCCTTTTTTCTGGCAGTAACTGGTGTGTGTGCCAGAGAGCAAAGGCTGATTGTGAAGCTGAGTTTTAGAAATTTGAGGAGTTTCCGTACTTCATATAAGCATGAAACACAGGAGAGGAATGTTATTAAACAAAATGAAAAAGAAGGAAAAAAAAATCACAGGGGTGTTTGTGGCTGGGCTTAGGATGAAGACTAGGTTTTACAGTTCTGGAGGCTACCTGAGACCTGATAAGACTGTGACTGTGATCAAAACAAACTGGAGGTGATTACTGGCAGATTTCAAATTAATCCTTTAAGAAAACATTAGAATGCATCACAGCATAGCTTATAGAGGATGGACTTTCCTATGGCTAACTAGACATGATACAAAGAAACTCAATATTACTATAAAATTGAAACTGGAGGCCAGAAAAGTTCAGAAAAGAGACACAGGATGTTGCCCTTGCTGGGCTAACAGCACACACTCAACTAAGGACCAGCAGGTGAGAGAAGGTGCAAGAAATCCCTTGAAATTATGTCAGCTTGCCAGCTTTGCAGACAGCAGGACAATATTTGTGGTACAGAGGAGGAAGCAGACAGTGACTTAGTCAAATTAACACTTTCTAGGAGCAGGATTTAGTCTTGCATTAGACCACTGGACTACAGTTTGAAAAGAAAATGTGTCCTTAACTCTACATGAGTTGAAGAGCATTAAGTCCAAGTTACCACAGAGGGATTTCTTCACACTGCAGAAAAAGCTGAGGCACTAGAGTAAAGACATCTAAGACCCCAAAATCCTCATGGTGAACATAACCTGGGTGTTTGTGGAAAGATTCCACTTTCATTGCTACCAGAGAAAAGGGACTACTGAGACACTGTTCTCTTCTAGAACCTCTCTGTGGCTGAGAGAAACTTGTTCTGCCTTGACTTCCAAGCTGCTTTGATGCGAGCCTTTTGTGCCTGTCCAACAGTCTGGGTACATTTTGCTTCTACACCTTCCCTGAGTCTTTACTTCTCAGCCATATTTCTTTAAGTCCAATAGGTGGGCATATTTCCTGTATGTATCTGTTTCCTTTTCTCCTTCTCTTTCCATCTCATTCAGTGTTGGATCATTTGTTCCAGTGTTTCAGGTATTCTTATCTCATAAGAGAACCACAGAATGGGTGAAGTTGGAAAGGATTGCAGTGAGTCGTCCAGTCTCCCTTCTCAAGCAGGATCATCCTAAAGCACTTTGCACAGAATTGCATCCAGGTGGTTCTTGAATATCTTGAATATCTTGAATATCTTGAATATCTTGTGAGAGAGACTCCACAACTGTCTGTAAAATCTGTTCCAGTACAGGGTCACCCACACAATAAAGACGTTTTTCTTGATGGTTCAGGTGGAATTTTCTGTGCACTAGTTGCAACTAGATGCTTCTTGTCCTATTGCTTGTCACCACCAAGGAGTCTGGCTCCATCCTCTTGACCCCCCCCTTTTTCATGTTTATACACACTGATGAGGTCCCCCGCTAAGCCATCTCTTCTCGAGGCTGAACAGTCCCAACTCTCAGTGTGTCATTGTAACAGAGATGCTCCTGTCCCTTAATAATTTTTCTTGCCCCATTCTGGACCCTCTCTGGGAGCTCTCCATATCTCTCCTGTACTGGGGACCCCAGAACTGGACACAGAACATGAGATGTGACCTCGCTAGGGCTGAGGGGCAGGATCACCTCCCTTGACTTGATGGAAATGCTCTTCCTAATGTACTCCAGGATGTCGTTGGCCTTCTTGGCCACAAGAGCACTGCTGGATCATGGATGGCTTGTTGTTCACCAGGACCCCCAGGTCCTTTTCCACAGAGCTGCTTTCTAGCATCTCAGTCCCCAGCCTGTGCTGCTGCATGGGGTTATTCTTCTCCAGGTATTTGCCTTTGCTGAACTTCACAAGGTTCGTCTCTGTCCTTCTCTCCAACCTGCTGAGGTCCTTCTGAAGGGCTGTACCTTGTGGGGTATCGGCCACTCCTTCCAGATCTGTGTCACCAGGGAACCTGCTGAGGAAACATCTATGCCTTCGTCTAAGTCATTGATGGTTAAGTTGAACAATACTGGACCCAGTATTGGACCCTGGGGATGCCACTAATGCCAGGTCCCCAACTGGACCCTGTTCCACTGATTATGACCCTCTGGGATCTTCTGTTCAGCCAGTTCTCATTGTGACATCCCTCTTCTCAATGGTTTTCCACAGTAGGGCAGTAAGTGAGTGTTAGATCCCCTTTCTCACCCCAAAGTCATCTTTCCATACAGCTGCAGTTCTAGCTCTGCTCATCCACTCTTCCAAGGTTTCTTTGCTTGGAAATCCAGACCTCTCAGTGGCTTGATTCCCACTGCAAAGCATCATAGCTGTTTCTCACTGCTATTTTCTGTTCCTCACTGTCCCCAGGTTTCAGCAGGGTTTATTTGACCAGACACTGCATCAGGTATCCAGAAGCACCCCCCATGCAGTAACATCCAGGGATCCTGTGCCAATGTGCTTCCGCTTGTACTATTTACAGAGGAAAGAAACACAGGAAGAGAGTGATTTCTGAAGAAAGGCAGGGAAAGGGAGGAAACATGAACTGCTGGAAAAAGAGTGCTTTTTACACACATCGTGGGTAACAAGAAACCTGTGGATGGAGCTGGATGGAAGGAATCTAAGTTGGTGTGGTTTCCCAGTTTTAAAGGGCAAACCTATGCCCGGCTGCTTGAAGGTGGGAGACAACAGATAGGGCAGGAGAATTGTTTTGTGGCTCTCACTATAACTGGGGACAGAAAGAGTAAGTCTACAATATTCTTGGAACTGTTAAAAAAGATCAAATATAAAATAAGAATTCTTCCTTTTTCATTCTCTTACATTCCTTGATTTACTTCATACTGCAAATTCTCATGGACACGGGATAAAGAAACACTGAATTCTTTAATTTCCAGACACTTCTGTGCCTGTTTTGCAACCTTAATATTCCTTAATGGATGTTTTTGGTTGTGGAAAAAAATACATATAATAGTAGCTACAGTTAGACATCAATCAGTGGCATTTATCATACTCATTCACTCTTTCATTCACACGTTGTCCACTAATTCATCACCCTGGGCCACATGTAACGGCTTCAAACAATTCTAAAAAAAAAAAAAAAAAAAAATCAAGGTGAAATACCCCTATGTCTTGGTCTTTCTGCATGTGTCTGTATGTGTAAAATGTAATAGCAACCAGCTCTGAGAACAAAGGGAGTAAGATACTAGGGCAGAGTCAGTGGGGGAGGTTGAGGGGAGGGCAGAGCAGAGCAAGGCCAGGGAAGAGCTCCCACAAGTCAGGATGTGGTATTTCCTGCGCTGTTATATAATATTTATATTACAGTAGTGCCAAGAGGCTCCAGTCAGGATCAGAGCTATCTGACTATATGAACTCCACAGAAATGTACCAAGACACAACTCTTGCCCCAAGGAGAAGATAATCTAAAAGGAAAAAAACCACAATAACGTGAGGAGGGGTGCATGCATGACTGGAGCTGATGAGAGGGAGGGACAGAGACAGCCATCTTGGAGTCGGAGCTGCATCTCTTTCCCAGTTATAAAGGGCTGGCTACCCACAAAGTATCCAAGGCAAGGTTCCTTCTGTAAGCAGAATGATTAGCCCCACAGGGAATTCCCACAGTAAGTGATTATTCATTAAGAAAGGTGCTTGAAGAGAGGGGATGAATGCTTATGAGTTTCAAGAAAAAGGTCTTAGGTAGAAACTAGTAGATTTGAAGACTGACTGTGGATTTAGATGGTAAAGAAGGGAGATTTTTTTCCATTTGTTTTCTCCTGGATAATGTCTGGGCTGTACTAGTGGAGACCCTGTTTCAATCTGTAATAAAAATATACACTGTGTGCTGAGGAGTTGTAAGGAAAGAAAGTTTCAAGTCCCTTCTGGCTTTCAAGAAAAGCTCCACAGAACATACGCTCTGAACATAAGTTTGGTCTTTCAAATGGAGCCACGATGCTCTTGGTAAGTGCTGTGCAGCAGTGCAAGGTCTCCCTGTCAGGGTTTGTAGAGGAATGTGACACAGTACACAATGCTCACAAGAGGGCTTTAGTCCTCTGAGCCCTCCAAAAACGAAGTGAAAATCTCCCACTGAAAGCAACATGGTGAAACAAAAGCACAGAGAAGCCGACAGCATGGGGGCATTAGGCTGAACTGACAGCACTTACCAGCTTAATCTATCCATAGTACCTGTTGATGAAATGAGTAATTACATAGGCCAGTGTTTCCTTAGCTATGGAAATGAAAGTCTGGCCAGAGGAATTTGGTTGGAGGTGTACTGGAGAGCTTGTAGCTGCCCTTTGCTAATTTTGAAAAGATCTCCAAAATACTATGTGGTCTGGGGTGGGAACCAGTGAAGAGATGGGCCAGAGAAGGCTTGATTTTGATGAAGCCTGTGTACTTCTCCAGTTGTTGGCATTTAGGGGCCATGGCCGCAATTGCAGCTTGTGTTGACAGGGATGATACACTGCAGGGACTAAAAGGAAACCTTTTGAACCTCGGTTGGTGGCTATTTGCCACACACTTCATCTGTAATTGTCTCTAATCCCAGGCACTTTACCTGTCTGTTGGTGAAAGATGGTCACATTCATTCTAAACAAGTAGAAATGTGAAAAGCAGATTTGGTGTTGCAAGCAATAAATGCACAAATAAAGAACATAAATTGCAAAAACTAATAACAAAGCATCATAAAATCTGTGTTGGTTACTTTTGAAATAAAGAATTACAAAATAAATTAATTCAAGGGAGAAGTAATTGCAATTAATAAGTTGCAAATTCATTTAATGAATGCATCAGAACAAAAAGGTTATCTCTATAATCACAGCTGTGACCCCGATGTCCTTAGGGCACAATGGATAAGAAAGATTTTTTTTTTCCTGCAAATATTATAACCATTCAGAAATAAAGGTCTGGTCAGAATGTACAATTTTGCAGTACTGCAAGACCATATAATTGATTATTAATACCAAGGTAGGATAACATTTTGTTCCTTAAGCTATTTTATAAAAGCATGCTGACTCTTACTTTATGGCATAACCATGGTGTATAATAACTAGCTCTGATTCAGTACTTTGATCACTTGATCATACAAAGCTCTTGGTTTCATGAAGTAATCACAGGTGAAATTTCCCTGTGCCTCTCACTCTCTTATCTGAATAGTCTAATGCAAGGCAGGGCTAGAGACTGAAAGGTATCCAAACAGCAATCTCCTCGGAAAAAAGAAGGACACTTTTGAGGTAAAGGACACATTCTTTGAGGCTGGACTCCACAGTGTGTTTGTGCTGCATGATGTGCTGGTGTAGACAGTAACATGCGCTACATCTCACAGCATATCAGAGGCACCAAGCAGTAGCAATTTCTGTGACCTTTCCTGAAGGAGAGGGACAAGCTGTCTCACTGTAATTGTGCTTCAAAGTCAACATATCTGTTGCCATCCTGACCCTTCACCCCTCTCCCCTTCAAACATCCAGTGTGTGTATGTATAATTTGATCTTAATAAAAGGTAAAAGAAAATTATGAAAGAAGACTATGCTTTTTTCCCCTCTCAATTTCTAAATAGCATTGAGCATCCCAATTATATCAGCTCCATAAAAACCATGTCATTATAAATGTGACAAATATTGCACAAACTTTCACCTACTAAATCATTAAATAAATTGCTGTTAAGTGCATAAATACATGCCTGCCCAAAATAAATAAATAATCACAAAAAGGACTTACAACAGAATTCTCTAAAACTCATGAGAGAAATCATACTATACCAAGTTAAATCCCAAGAAAGGTTTAAAGGTCAAGTTTTTCTTCACTAAGTAACTCAGTAAATGTCTATAAAGCAATGTAAGGGAGAATATAGAGAAAATCAAGAACCTATCCTCTGTGTAGAGCAGACTGGCAAGCAGCTCTACACTGGGTAAACCTTTGCTTTGGTGACAGTTGAACCACTTATTTTTTAAAGAACCATTTTGAACAGGTTTCCACAGCCTGTTGTCCCTGTCCAGTTCTAACGTCAATAGGAGCTAGATGTGTGCAACCTTCACCAAAATGGAATGAAGCAATTTTCTTAGTTGTTTTGGGACTATTCATGGTGAAAATTCAAAACTAGATGCTAAAAATCAACTTCGAGAGCAAAATGAAAAGTGGAATTACAGTGGACTATGTGCTCAGCAGCTCCAAGCAGTAGGCAAATGTTACTCAGTCCCAGAGATCTTTGTTTATATTTTTGTCCTGGTGGTGATTAATTTTGTCTATCTGTTACCTCATACATTGGAGACAAGAATACATCAGCTTTGTTTGAGGTCCTAAAAACTCTCATTTTTCTCTGTCCAGGGCAAAGCCAATGTACTGGTGGGCTTGATTTTATATGAAAGAAACTCGGTATATTCTATATTGCTTTGTCTCTTTTCTTCTTTAAATAAGTGTTGTGTCATAGCAAGAAGAATTATAATTTGGTATGCTTAATAGGACTGATTGATCTCTGGTATTAATGGAGAGGACACGTTGTCTGGTATTAACAAAGATGAAGCTTGCATCAAGTATCCTGCCACGGTCAAAGCACACCTGTGAAAGAAACCAGCAGAAAGAAACATCAATTCATGACACAAATGAGATATCTTTACAAATATACAAAGTCAAAATAGTCAAAATACGTGTGAAAGAAAAAAGTTCTGCAAGGAGCTCATCTCTGATTTGTCTGTGTTGCAGTCTGTTTCATCTGATGTCTCACCTTGTGTCAGTGCTTTCCTCCCTGAGCAGCAGTGCTTACATGTGTGCCAGTCTGTCGGGTATTCCGGCTCTCCAGGGCCACCAATGGATTTCTGCTCAACGTTGTCAGTCACCTGAATTTCTCTGTTCCAAAGCTTGCCAGCTTGTGACTCCTGACATCACTAGAAAAAAATAAACAAAACAGCACTAGAAGAAAACACAGCTGATGCTCATCACTTGCATTAAGGTCCTGAATCTCTCCAGAGGTTAAGTATCATTAGGATTAATGCCATTGGTGCTATGTGTTTGCAAAACAGGTGAGAAAAGAGAGTCAAGGACTCCAAATATAATCCCCTCTCTTTCTCCCCCAAAATGAACCAAGTGAAAGAAAGAAAGCCTGGTTCAGAACAAAACACAAATGGTCTTGCGAAGGCAAAACAAAGCCCATTCCATCTGGGGAGAGCTGATGGTTGCCAAGGACTTGGTGGGTGTGAGACAGACAGACAGACCTGCAATGAAGAATATCATGATTCCTCTTTTTGTGTGCCAGATTGATGGAACTACAACAATAGAAACAAAAGATGGCTTGGATGGGCAGAGAGGTAGCAGAGACAGGCTGACACACCTTGATACCAGACTTGCACAGCTGCACATATGCCACTGCTGATCCATCAGCCCAGCATGCTGCCCACAATGACTGATCAATCTACACTTGCCATTGCTTGATGTTAGCAGCAGCAGATAGTAAGGGAGAGAAATATTCATAATATACTGGAGGATATGCTTTTGTTTCCCTTTTTGTGTGTTTTTTTTTTCTTTTTTTTTTGGTTGAGTTTTTCTTTGTGTCTGTGGTGGTTTTTTGTTTTGTGGGGTTTTTTTTGTTTGTTTGGTTTTTTTGTTTTGTTTTGGTTTGGTTTGGTTTTTTTCTCACAGAAGAGCCCTATGGTTTACAATATATCAGTGCATATACTATGGTGAAAATATGCCAGTGCAAGTATAACCTCTGCTGGCTTCAGGGACCATGTCTTTTATTTCAGTAAAATTCTCCCATGTCTTTTACATCAGTAAGATTCTCATAGACCTAAAACATGGGACCTTTGTCCCCTCCACTCTGTGAAATGCAATGCTTTTCTGTAGGATGTAGGGGGAACTAACTGGAAATGAAAGGCAAAATGATACCTGGATAAGATGATGGCTGTTACGATCAGGAGTTGCTTAAATGAAAAGGAGGACTGGCCAAAGGCTGATACAGAGGAGCTGCTGCAAAAGGATGAGGCAGATGGATCTGCCTGCTTTCCAGAAGGAGTTTTGAGCAAATGATTTGTATTGAAAAGATATTCTTCAAACTAATATGTAGAGTCTAGCCAATAACCGTCACATTGGAGAGACTGAATTTTTCAGATCAATAGATGAGTTTGCAGCACCCCTTCTTATTATCTACATTATCTACTGCTTGAGTTCACAGACTCAGCATTCATACAGTAAAGACCTTCCTCAAATCACTACTACACTCTTGGCCCACTTTTTCTCTGCTCTAGATATCCTATTGGTATCAAGAAGATACCAGTAGCATATCTAGGGATCTTCTCTAAGACCAAACAATCAAAGCAAGAAATGCCCGAATGCTCTGTATTGTGTTTAGTGCTTGCTGATTATTTGGATGTAGCTTGGTGCTGAGAACCCAGTAATGTTCTGAATATTTAAATACCTTAGAAAAATAGAGTGAAATTTGACACAAAGGAAAAAATAAGGAAAAACTGACATTCTAAAGTGAACCAAAGCCCTGTTCATATGGAAATTTTGTTCATGGAAAATTTGTGCTGAATGCAAGGATAACCTTGCCTATTATAAATCTGCAAGTTTTATTTCATTTTGCACATGTATTTAATCCATCTGTAAATTGTTCATTGGATAGCACAGGACTATGATCTCCTGGGACCTGTAAGGTATGTGTATTCAACAGTGGAGAATAAACACAAGATTTTATTACAAAATGCCACTGCTGCTCCTGGCATGAGTAATTTGTGCACCTGCATTTTTAAAATGTTTCAAAGTTTTTCTCCTTAGTGAATTCAGCGGCAACACACATTATCTTTCAGGCTGCCACAACACAGTATTTGCAGACTGGGTCACGTCAGCCCTTGTTATCCAGAAGCCACTGTTTTCTGAGCAAATAGCAACTGAAAATGACAATGGTTTGCTCCAGACAGGAGAGAATAAGATAGTATTTCCTTATAGCCTAGTAATGCATGTCTTCAAGATGAGCCAGAGACATATGTAGGGCTTAAATCCAAATTTGATGTGGGTTTTTGGAGAGGACATAGATCCAAGGAAACATGTAAGGAATGGAATCTATCTTGACAGCACTTCCTCCAGAAGTTTGTCCCACATTCAAGCACACTCTGCCTTGCAACATGCCGGATTTGCAAGCATGGGGAATGAGAGACTGGATCTGGAGATTGAAATACACTCTCTGGTGTAGCTCTGTACAGCCAGAGTGCTGGGCCAGCCATAGATATCATTAAATGTAGAGTCCTGAATAATTACTGCTGTGCTTTAAATACACTGCCACCTTCCAGAAGGCTGCATCCCCATGGGAACTTGACTGGCTGATCAAGGTTTGGTGCAGGTAGGGGAATTAGGACATTTTAGTTAGTTTAGGCTTAGTAATTTAATTTTTAATAGTTATTCTGCAGGTGTCTAAAGTCAGCTCTATATATACAATTTTTAAGTAAAAATTTCCCTTGTGTTCCCTGTAATCTCTCTGAAATGTTCCTTGATTCTCTCAGAACTCTCTCATTCAAATATGCAAAGTGTATAATTCCAAGAAATCTTATGTATTTGTACATCTTAAAGTCATATTATCGTCTTAAGGTCCTATATCATGCAATTCCCCGATTTGCCATGGATCTTTTGCAAAAAGGTATTGAGGTCTTGTGTTGTACCAGTTTGATCATCAGGGACTATCTCTAAGGGCAGTCACAAGCAGGTGAGTTTCAGTGTGTTTAACTGATACAGCAAATGTTGATGGAGGCATGGAGCTGAGGAAATTGCCTTGGATGAAGCCTTATTTTCTTGATTTCTTGAAGGGAGCTCTTGGAACAGCAAAACAGCACAACCAGCTTGTGGTTTCCAAGGTCTCCATGTTATACACAGATTCTGAGAATGAGATTTGAATAGCTGTGTGCATGAGACTCCAGCTCCCTGGAGATGCGCTTGACATTTCAAATGGTGCAAATCTGTAGAGATGGAAACACCCAATTCTGTCTGAAAGGGGATAAATATGGCAGAAAATCATATGACTTTGCCATCAGGGCCAAGTGTTTGTCTCCCATCCCTGCCTGTATCTATATAGAAGACATGGTCAGGTCTGTATTTATCGTCAGTCCTCAGAAAACCTTGGTACATTCCTTCTCCTTCAGGCTTTATTGCAGAGAAGAATAATAAATGTGGAGCCTTGTTCTTTCCCTCTTTTGTCACTAAGAGCTGTAATCAACACTATCAAGACATGAGAATGGAGGGGCATCAGTGAAATGGGAAATCACTGAGTGGAGTTTCAATACCGGGAAGCTGTTTCCTCTAATCCCTCTTGCAAAGCTCTTGCAGTTTGAGTTCACAGAATGAATCAGATGAGGGCTTGGATCGGAAGCGACCTTAGGGATGATGTAGTGCCAACCCCTCTGCCGTGGGCAGGAACACCTTTCTCTACACCAAATTGCTGAGAGGCCCACCTTCAACGTGGCCTTGAACAGTTCCAGGGACTGGGCATCCACAGCTTCTCTGGGCAACCTCTTTTAGTGCCTCACCACCCTGACAGTAAAGAATCCCTTCCCTTTTATCTAATTGAAGGCTTATCTCCTTCAGTTTGAACCTATTGCCCCTGTCCTGTCACTCCATGCCTTTGTACATGGTCTTGCTGCGTCAGGGTCATTTAAGCACTGGTTGCCATTGAAAAGGCTGAGGCTGAAGAGGCTACTGGGAACTGTAAACAGGTGCCACCTCTGTGCTGGAAACCCCTCCCAGAATCAGGGCAAACACAGCTGCCCTGCTGGTGCCACCTACCAGCCCAAAGCTGTCCAACAACCCTATAAGCAGGCTGCATTTCCTGCAGTGTTCATACCACAGTCCCAGATGGTGGGGCTGCAACACTTTCCAGCACATTCCAAGGCGCAAAGATCATGCAGGATATGCCAAACTGATTGGGCCATGAAAGACCAACCCTGACTGCTTTGCTCCCTGCCACCCTGATCCTTGCTAAGGAATGGTTATAACCAGAAACACCAGGTTATAGGAAGATTTGGACACTATGGAAAAAGAAGTCAAAACCAGGGAAATGGTTGAGCATGGAAATAGCTGGATGAATAAAGCAGGTTGTAGAAGATGTTTACAAACTAAGTAATGCAAATAAAGATTTCCCACATCCTTCCACAGCTCTGATGGCTGAGAAAAATCTCACTTTGGCCAATGAGATTGAAGTAGCCAGCCCTGCTATGCATTTTCTGGGTCAATGTAAAGAAGACAACATAATAAATCTGTGACAAGGAGTAACCAGTGATAGAACAGAAGTACATTGAGTAAAAGTAATTTTCAGTGTCTGTAAAGGAAAGGAAAGTGGAAAACAGAGAGAGAGAGAGAAAGAAAAGCAATTAAGAAAATTTAGAGTCCCTCCAAACAAGACTAAAGCCTTACTCCAGTCTCTAAACATCTGACTGGAAAGTTTGACTTGTCTCCACTTTGAAGTTCAGAAACAAACATAAATTTATTTTCTGTGAAATTTATGAAAATGCAGCCAACCAACAAAACCAACAGAGCTGTACTTTGCCTGACTGAGCATAATTTGCACAGGACTGTGATTGCTGTTCTACCTGAATAGTACCTCACATTTCTGACACCTCCATCCATGGTGGGCTGCTCTTGTAGCACTTGTGTGAAACAAAGACTTCAAGGATGCTGCTCAGTACTGATACTCCCAGAGAATCAGTCTTGAGAAATTCACAGTCTAAGGAAGTGTGTTAAGTAATTTCAAATAAATACGTTTGAAGACAGTGCAGTCTGCCCTCAGATATTACAAAGGCAGAAAAGTAGGCTAAATTCATCAGATTAATTATTCATTGCAAATTCTCTCAGCTCTGTCATTGAGGTCAACAGCAAAAGTGCCACCATGTACAATAGGATGTGGTTTCCAAAAGAGGATAATACTCCTTTACTCCACAAATATGAGAAGCTTTACGAGTTTTGGAGGAAGAGGCAGAAGAACCCAAACAAGCAGAGGTTTGCAAATAAGCAGTTTTATTTCACAAAGATTGACTTCTTTGTGATGTTTCAAACCATGTGGGACTGTATGTCCCATATTCTGCTCAGAGCTTTGTGCTCAAATGAACTTAAATTCTCCACTCTCAGCTGAGTTAAAATATATACATATATATGCATACACACATACAAATATGTGCATTTGTATATATTTACACATATTTATGATGTGGTTTTGCATCAGAACTCTCCAAAATCATCATTTTGATGCAAAACCATAGCCTGACTGACACTCTATCAAAGCCTTGTGACTTATTTGGTAAGGAAGGTCTGAACTTCTTGAATTTACAGCGAACCCCCAAAGTTAGTCCATTTGGAAGTGGGAGGAGGGCTGGTTGCATTGCAAACACTTTACACAGCTGTTCAAATGAAAACACAGAACACTTGAGCCCTCAATCTCAAGAATCACCATGCTCTTTGTACTCCACAGAGGTCTTTCAGTCAGTACTGTACACCTGTATTTTTTAGACCCATTAATTATGTGCCTGAGCAGTGTAATTATAACCTAAGCCATACTTTCTGATTAAATCCATCAGCCTAAATTCATGTTTATTTTAACTGCCTCTAGTTATCCAGCCCAGTTCAACATCAAGCACACATGAAAAGACTTTTTAGAAAAGTTCCTTCATTTTTCCACTCCCCTCCCTGTAAAACTGGAGTGAATATTTTCACTGGGGTAGGAAGGAGAAGAAAAATAAACAGGGGAGGAAATGTAGTTGAAGGTGGCATGAAGAACATGGCCTCTCTCTTCTCTCTACTGTAAAAGCCTGTGGGAGATTTAAAGGCCACAAATGATCTAGGTCTTCTTCTTGAACCACTGTGAACTTTATCTGCTTGGGTTTAGTATCACTAAATGTGTATTAATGCCAAAGATTGTTTGTGTGGATTATTTATAAGGCATTCACTTCAAATTAGTGCTGCTTAAAGCATGTGAGTTCATAACTTGCCAACAGCAGATGCAGTCTGCAGCAACTGAAACAGCGAGCGGCTCCATAGATGCACACACAACAGCTGGGTGCAGATCAATAATAGAAACATTAACAATGGTACTGTTTTAGAGGCAATCCTTCACTTTGGAGATATATTTTATTCCACATTAATGGCACCTTAAGTAAAATGGTAGAAGACATGTAAGAATGAATCTCCAAGTGGTCGACTGGGATTTGTCCGCTCCTGCCTGCTTGTTACTAACACGGCTTCTTGTTGTGCTGTAATTCTGCACATCTCCCCTCCATCCCCTGCCCCACCACAGCAAGCACCTTGCTGTCAGCCTGCCTTTGCTGCCAGGCCACCTCCCCTATCACAAGTATCCACCTTATTGTGTTTCAAGCTTTAGTACAGAGCCCAGGGCAGTTTATTCTGTGTGCAAGGGAACCTGCCTGTGTGCTGTTTCTGCACCAGAAGAAAGAGTGAGCTGAATACTGTGTGTTAGTGGAAGTAATGCTGTCCCACAACATGTGCAAAGCTGGGACCCTGACGTGACTCTCGTTAACAACCTGAGTCATCAAGCTCTTTGAGTGTCTGGAAAAGTGAATTTTCTATCACCTGTAACTGACCTGACCATCCTCTTGAATGGGTCAGAGAGGTGTCCATTTGACTACCTGTAAGTCAATCAAGTAAAAGTCAGTTCCTCAGGGAAGTGATTATAACACTAAAGGTCATAGTTCAGACTTTTCAATGAACGTTAAATATGCCTTGACACTACCAAGGGTATAAACACAGATTTGGTGTTTGTATGAATATACAGAAGCCTAAATATGCCTCTTGCTTTCTCAGGTTCATTCTGAGCCTTGTTTGATCAAGCGGTCATCTCAAGTCAGTGAGAGTTCTAGACAGTTTTGGCCATGGTTTTGGGGAACATGCCAAGACCAGGATAGGAGAACTAAGCCTTGCTGGTCTCCACACCGTGGCTCTTGGCATGGTCCCTGTGTGCAGCCCAAATCCAGTGAAAAATGAAAACTTTATTTTTGTTCACACAGGTCATTAATTTTGGGGTCCCAACGTAAACTTGGCTTTCTAGTGAGGCAAGTGGATGGTTCTTGGCAACAAAGCCTGTGATACTGTAAGATCTGCATTGTCTATGACATCTGTTTAAGGAATATCTTTCCAGTTGTCACCAAATTAATCTAGCAGAAATTGTTATATTTAGCCATATAGTGATAATTTTTGTTATAGTCAGGCTGCCTTTGCATAGCTGGACGTTTTCAGCAGCACACACTCCTCCACTGACCACTGACTGACAGAGCCATGACAAGACATTAAGGAATGTTGCTTTTGAGCACTAATTCATCAGTGATAGGCAATTAAATTGTCTTTGGAAGTGTTTGGTACTTCCCAGCAATGCTACTTTGAAAGAATCTATTGAAAACCAGCATTGATGCCCCTTTTTTTAACTTGGGAAAGTATTTCAGTCATATCTTTGAATTTACTTCTGAAGAGAGTGTATTTTCACCATCTTGTTCCTACTTTCTCCCCCCCACTTGCTCTTTCTTCCCTCCCAGTCTTCTTGTCTCCTACTCTTTCTTGGTCTTGCTCTTCCCCATCCAGTGGTGTCTCTGGCACCTCACATCCTGCTGAGTCTTTCTGGGGCCCCTCGCTGTCGTATCTGAGTATTCTCCTCCTCTCCCTTTTAGTTACTTTTGCTTTTCTCCACTCTTTCTTACACCCCTTGTTTTTCTCTCCAAGCTGTATGTCTCTCTTGCCCTTTTAGTGCATCCTTATTTTGATCTTGAGCATAACATGGGCTTTCACTGAGGGTACAAACCAGGCCCAAATATTTTCCACAAGTATTTGGAGGTGCCACGTAGGTGTTTGTTTATTCCAGGGCTCGTTTTTTCTGTTGGGACTTTGGGGATTTTCTGTGACGAGCACCTCCTTAGTTGTTAGCTGCAGACCTTCCCCGCATATGCATCCACATTTGTTGTGAGCTGTCTTTATTTAGGGCCGTAGACTGTACTAATGGCCTGAGCTGGCAAAACTCAGAGTTGTCTCTCAAAGATCCTGAGTGTCTGTCCTCACATGTGATTTCTTCGGGAAATATGGACCCATTGCACCTCTGAGGAGCTAATCAGGACCTTGCAGGAAGGCACTTCCTGCAGAAGGCATTGCTACATTAAGCAATTAATAAAGATGATTACAGCTCAGGGCTATATATGGTATATTATGGTGTTGTACTTCACTTATATTACCCTCATGGCAAATGAGTCAGAGAGACACTGCCATGTATTTTAGAGGAGTGACTCTTTATACTAATTAATGATATCAATATGCAGATGGTGATGCTGGTATAATTAGCACAGTGGATAGCAGCAATATAAAAACACAGAAAGCATCAGACTTAGAGAAACCAATACAGTGGATACATACTTAAAGCTGCATGAAAATCCTTTAGCAGAAACCAAGGAGGTTCAGTTACCATCTCTTCAACCTGAGACAAGCTCATCCAAGGCTTACAGATGTATGGATGCCAAGTGAAACTTGGAATTACAAAATGAGCTGATCTGGAAGGAGCTGGGTCAGGGTTTGCGTTGGTTTGGGGGTGGATATCAGACCAGGCCTCAGATGTTACCAAGCACAAGACAAACGAAACTGAAGGAATAAACTGTCTGTGGGAGCCCTGCAGAGTCAGCTCGAGGTGTTTCATACTCTGTACTAAATCTGAGAAGAAAAGTCAGCATACAGACTATCAGATCCCTGTCAGCTGGCACACTCTCTAGGAAATCATACACAGGTTTTATGGGCTGGGCCCACAGCCGAAAAAAATGGATGTGACCCTGCTGAAGTCACGGGGGACCAGCCAACTTCCATCAGCTACATCTGCAGCCCATCACCATTTACACTTCCGTGGTTCCAATAACCAAAAAGAGCAAAGCTGAAGTGGAGAGCTTGTGTGGCCGCTGGGGGCCTTCCTCGAGTTAACCAATGTGGATAATTTTAAGATATTTTCTTTGGTTCAACCTCCCACAGTTCATTGCACCCAGGCAGGCCCCAGTACATGCTTACATTTCTCTCAGTGGTGGTCTTTTCTTAAAAAACACATTGCAAAAATCAGTGTTCTGTTATACTCTTTACCTCCTATTTCAAGCCAGGCTATTTCTCCTGTCAGGAGAAGGAGCATACCCTAGTATATTTTGACAAAACCTGGGCTGCTCTGGTTATTCCTATTAAAAAAACCCCAGGGGCATTGGAAACAACTATTTCATCTCAGAGTGCCTAAATGTTTCAATTTTTTTTTTTTTGCAACGGGTCAAGCCTTTACATCTGGACATGACACACCCAGTGAAATATCAGCTGTTAACTGGGAGTTTTCTCTAGAACCCTGAGTTTTGTAGAATCATCAGTAATAGCTTAAACACTTTAGGTTAATCACTTAAACATTTGTACAATGAAATACAACAATTTTGTACAGAGATCATCTGCAGTATGTAACAATACCTAGAGCTGAGAGACAATTTAACAGAGGTCTCTACCTGCTGCAACACCTTAGCACAAGGGTGTGATTTAAAGGTAATGTGGCAGGTTTAATGCAGAATTTCCTTGCTTTCCTAGGTTTAAGTTTGAGCCTTAATGGTATAACTTGCATTGACATTGTTTCAGTTTGTTTTGACATCATAATTGAGTCTAATCTCCACAGACTTGCACTGCAGTCTTATTTCTTATTGTAGTCTCACAATGTGATTTTACCATAAGAGCACTGCAGTGAGGCCTTCTCCAAGTCATGCTTTGAAATCACGTTGTGTGTGTAACCCTGCCTTGTAATGGCTTTGCAAGAGGGTCTCTAAAGATCTTCCCTGCAACAATTTGGCCATCTTAATCTCGGACTGTAATGACCTCACAATGCCATAAAGCAATTACCATTACAAATTTAAATGGTCTTATGTAGGAACTTCTGTGCTGCCTCATTAAGTGACACATTTTGCTGTGTCCAACCTCTTATTTACATACAGCACATTTACTGGATAACCACAGCTCCTTCAAAATCCAAAACTGGGCTACAGCATACATTTTAGTACATTATTTTTTAACTGGTGATGCTCTGATGAGAATCTTCTCTAGCAGCACATTTTATTAGAACTGGGCTGGGTTAGTGGCATCCAGATCTGGATGCCACCACTGTTGGAATTTCATTCACTTGCTGACCATGAGCCAAATCACAGCTAGGAATTTGCTTTGAAACCAAAATAACAGAAATCTGCTATGGTCTATTGTCACCTGATACAGCTTTCCTTCCTCACTGCTTTGTTCCTGAAAGGACTTGCAGCTGGGGCATTGATTTCTATTTTAGCGATTCTTTGGGGAAGTGATGGCCAGAACAATTCCTGTCCCTTTGTCAGACACCCAAGACAGTAGGAGCTGGTGATATATGTTGGGAGGTAAAATAGGCTGCTCTGTCTTTTATAGTCAGAAATCTCAGAACTCTTTATTTCCCAGGAAAATCATAGGCTTATCTAGGACACCTGTAAGACCAGCTATGGAGGACCTCAGGGTGCTTTTCCAGCCTGACTAGGAAGTTAGATCAATTCCATTAGACAGAGGAGGTCGTCCTAGTTTCTATGTAGCTGTAGGAAATGTGAAACTGTTCCATTCTTACTCCTCTAACTCACTTTTTGTTTCATTTCTGGCCCTCTACAAGTGTATTTAAGATGGTTTTATGGCTCATGCAACATCAAAAAACACGTGGCACAAGCGTGAGGATGAAGGCCCCACTGCCACCACTTACAGCCAACTTCCAAGAAGCAGCTGAGACTTATAACTTCTTCAGTTCAGAGGCAGACTCCTGAGAACATGTTCATAATTTTAATTCAAGTCTTCATTGCTGGCTGACTGCCAAGTGGCCTACCAGATGTCTCTCTCTTTAGTATGGTTGGAGCAGATTATGATGTTCCAGTTCATTTTTCCTTCACTGACAGCCTGGTTCTAAAAATGTGCCAGACTTTAAGGGCAATATTTTCAAAACCCAGGTCAACTCACAACAGTACACCAATGACAGTGCATGGAGATACTACAAAACCGTATGATAGGCAATTAACTCGATGTTATTTCTGCTAGGCGAGTAACTTGGATTTTGTTAAGAGTCTTTAACACTAAGGAGGAGGATTCTTAAGGTGCCAGTTCCTAAAGTGAACATGGCAGAAGTGAAAATATCACTTGGAAAACATAAAATTTTGGCACCTGTAGTTAAAAGAGAGAACCTAAATCTGGCAGCTTTCAAAAAGAGAGAGGGGGAAAAAAAGAGCAACCTCCAAACTGATTTGATTTATTTTGAGTTGCATTTTTTTTCAGAGCCATTAATTGCATCACAGACATGGATGTACTTTTGGTGTATGTGTTTTTGCATACAGATCCCAAAGTCCTGTTCATGGAGGATCTCTGTTACATCTACTGTCGCTCTCTCCTTCCCTCCACCCAGAAGTGAAGAAGAGTTTCACAGAATAAAGATTATTCTTTTTCAGCTCAAAAGTCTTTGAGACATTTGCAGTACTTGGTTTCAAAGAAGGTCCCAAAGTCTTCACACTTAGCCAAAATTTTGAAGGTTTCTAATGCCCCATAAGAAATGTTTATTATAGAGTTCTCTTTCTCACTGTAGGAACCTGCAGCCATGTGCCAAATCTTCTCTTTCCAGCCTTCAAACACATGTTATTTTTTTACTCTTTTTCACCTTCTCAGGTAGTCTCAACTGCTTTTCAACTAAACACTTCATCCATCGAATATTCTGTGGATGTTTGATCATGAATGAATGCACATTTCATACTGTGGCAGTGCGTCCTGCAGAACATTGTATGTGCCAAAACAGGTAACTAGAACACAGTAGGAGGAGTTTTTCCACAGTCTCTTCCACTTGCTTTTGGTGTCTGCTGTCATCTTCAACATAGTCCCCTGTATATAAGTTAAAGATTCTTTTTCATATGAGGTAAACACCCTCACTCTGTCTCTGCATCTCTCTTTTGCTTTCATATGAAGGATTTCATGCAGTTTTCTTTTTATGAATTGCAATTCTATGGAAATTAGAAACCAAAATTACATTAGATGGTAATTCTGTCTCAAAACTTTTAATAAACCACATGGCTTTTCAGACTCTTTGTCTGCGTGTGTTCATGCAGTTCCATTTCCTAGTTGTGATCTAACTACTAGGCAAAAATATTACTGTTTTGTTTACTTTATGCTACTTTTGCATTTCCCTGAGTCATGACATTGATACAATACTTTTTATCAAAACTTTAAAGATCCAGCACCATAACCCCTAGACAACCCCCTGATATGAAGCAGCATGTTAAACAAGGGGTTTGACTGGAAGGAGGGAGTGCTTTGCTAATAAACTGCATTGTCTGAACAGTTTTACTAGTGTGAAGACCCTTGTACTGATGATTTATTTGGAAGTTCTGGGTATATTAACTTTTGCTAAGAGCTGAGACTAAAAACTTTATGGGGAATGCTACATACACTCCAAAGACCGACAAGAGAATTTAGGTTAGATGTGATTAGTATGAAGAAAGTTACATTTATTATACTCTTATGTATAATTGATCATATGAAAGGCCTTTTGTAACTATAAAAGAGACAGCACATTAAATTGTTTTACCCTGAGGATTATACAAATTTGTAGAAATCGGATTGGAATATCAGCCTATTGGTTTCATTGCTATGGTAAATCATTAAGATGTTCCATGTTAATCATAAATCTTTGTATCTATTTATTATTAATCAAATAGCTCCTCCCAGCTGCTGCTTTGCTTCATCTATCCTAGCCAATCAAACCAAGCAGTTGTAGCATTAGCTGTGTTGAGGGGTGGCTGCATGCACATAATATGCGTGGCACATAGCACAGATTATACAGTGCTAGACTTGGGGTATGAGAGCTGATGGGGTGTTAGCTCTCCACAGCAGGGGGGCCTGGTTGCAGGATTTGTGAGTAGGCATGCCTCATTAGTAAGATGATTCATGGGGAAAGGGAGTTTAGCTGGGAATAATTTAGTGGCTGTGGTGGGGGAGCAGAAATATAGTTAGGGATAGTGAGGTTATGAACCTGTATTTATTTGATAAAGTCTTGAGCACTGACTGATGTCAACCTGCACTAGTATTACCATTTGAGTTTAGAAAACAGTGTTTCAAAACCCTTTCAACTCACAAGTAAGTAAATGAAAGAAACAACCTGAAGACAACATAACTGAGTGTTCCTGTATTACTTGTGGATTATCCTAGCTTTCATGTAAAGCTAATTGGCTTGCTGAGCATTTCTGAGCTGGTATGTCTACACAGACTAATGCTTCATTGCCAAGAAGTCAACTCCAACTCAATGATATAGTATATTGATCACTGCCTATTTCCTTCTACTATATCCTGTGAGTGTAATGGTATCTGACGTATCATTTTCCTGAAACTGCTGAAGTTGACATACTATTTAGATTTGGCCCACATTTCTTCAATTAGCAGGAGTATTATAAATGATGTACTGCTCCAAGCCCTAGACACTTCTTGTTCATGCCATACAAAATTAGGTAAGTGTGGAAACTCATTTTAAGAGGAGACAAAAATATTACTAGAAGAATTAGGTATTTGCAGTGGTGCCATAAGAAGATGGGAAGCAAGAACAGTGACAATAACACAGCCCATTCAAAACTGAACATTTAACTCCTTTGCTGTAACAGATTTTCCTTAAGTAACTTAATGTTTAAAAGCAAAACATCCCTACATTACTTTAAGTGGGCCTGTCCACAAATGTAAATACACGTCTTTCAAATGGTGACCAGTTCCCATTCAGCTTTACACTTTATGTGAAAGTAACTATTTGCTGCGAAAACACGCACAGAACGTACATTTCCTGCTCTGATTTTTGTGCAAAATGAAATAGGAAAATTATTGCTGAAATTAATTAGGAGTTTTTTTTACTTATACTAAGTATGGCAGAAATATGCAGTTGTGAGTTCTTTTGAGTGACTTTGCTTCTCCTTTGGTGTGTTCACTAAGCTCCTGTGTAACATTAGTAGCTGGTCTGGGTTGACACTCTTGCGCACGTTGGTTCATGTGTCCATACACACCAGGAATAGGGCAAAGTAGCAGATTAGCTAAAACTGCTTTAAACTTCCTATGCCATGAAAGTCTGCTTTTTTTCTATCAGTGACTGTCCAAGTTCTCCATTTTGCTTTTATTTCTGGAGGTGAATTTTTCTGTAACTAAAACACCAAGTTGAGAGCTCTGAAAATGAATGGATTTTGAAATATATACATTGGTCTGTGTAGTTCTATGAGGTATAGGGGTATGGGCTTGAACTGCATAGGTTGTCCGATCGTGTCTTCTTTATTTTTCTTCATCTTTTAATATTTTTTTTTCCCCTTTCTTTTTCCCTTCCTTTAAACACTGAATATGTTCAATGTGCAAAATTTAAAATGCTACCCTTTCAAGTATCTGGCATTGTATTTTAAGGCACAGAAAGGAGACAGCTTTGCAGCCTGCCAAACACATAGTGTTATATACAGGGCTGAAGGAACAATGAACAGATTAATCTTCTGCTCCCTGTCCTGATCCATCAGTATTATTTATTTATTCTGAAATAATTCAGTTCACAGCAAACCCACCACTTCTCTGTTCCCACAAAGAGCTTGAGCTTGCAGATTAGACTTCCCATGCCAGCTGATACTGTTGTATAAGAAATAAAGAAAAAGTGTTTCTGGACTAATGGATGCCAGACCTGTCAGACAGGTCCTGTCTTTGCAGATGCCAGGGTAACACCCCTCAGCAGAATGGGTCTCCTCCTGCAAGGAGACAAGGAAGATGCTCTGTGCTGTAAAAGATGCTCTTGTCTTTCAGGGAACTGGTGATAATTAAGTGGTTGTCTTGGACTCTGCTTTGTCCTGTACTGAAGGTATTTAGCAACAGCCAGTGTTTGAATTGCCAGTGAAGTGAGGAAGTGAGGAACTTACCCAGTGGTCACACACCATAAGACCCAAGACCCACCCTGTCTCAGTTACTAGGTGAAGTTGGTTTGAGGTTATGTTCAAGAAGTGCTGGCAATTTTTCATCTGGAATTATCTGTGTCTTCATTTTACCTTCTCCCAGACAGTGCTTGCATGTCGTTTTGGTAGTTTGAGAGGCAAAATGGAGGGATTTTTTTCTGAGTTTTTTCTTTCTCTTTCTGTGGCATCATATTCTGAAATGAACACTTTCTCCTATACCTTTAGTCTTTGCCACAGCTTTGGTGTTGTTTTAGTTTTGTTCCTGCTACCATGTTTTCAAGAGAAAATATTTTTCTGTAATTTACTTTTAAAGCTTGTGCCAATTGAGATATAAAGAGTGATATATCCAAAATTGCAGCCTGCCTTGGGTGTGGGTTTTGTTATCAAATCTGTGTATCCCAGAGCTCTGTGGAAGAGATCCTTTAAACCAAATCCTGTCACAAGTACAAACTGGTGAATAATTAGTTGTGAGTAAATGCGTAAGAAAAACCTCTTAAAAGATACCAACTGCTTGTATGCCAGGTTCATCAGTCTAACAGGAGTCATACAAGTAGGAAAAGATAACCAGATTCTTATCCCATTTATACCTCTGAAAGGTCAGAATAAATCAGAACAACTCAGGTATACCTCCAGAGGGCCTGAGATCAGAGCTGTGTGCTCAACGACCAAACATTTTAGCACAGCTCGGGTAGAATATGCAATCATTTTGACTCCTTAAAGACCAAAGACCGAATTTTATTGACCCACCAGGAGAAGAGACAGCCCAAGAATTGCACAAGTACCATTGCGTCTCTAGCAGAGCTTGAAAGGGCATACAGTTATCAATGATGCTGTCAGCAAGCACATTTGAAACCCGCCTGGCTGACAACAACTGTGCCTGGAACTGTCTCTGGATGCTTCATTCTGCATTTTCCTTCAGAGATGGGAAGCATGTGGATAGGCTGCACATTAGCCAACTCTGGGATTTGGGCATACTCCTGATGAATAAAGAGGATGGCATGACGCCTCTGGAGGACTGGAATGCAGGGCAACAAGTTTGCTCCAAAACAAACGTCATGTACGATATATGTATAAGGTTAGTTTGGTTTAGCTGTGTTGTCAGGGTGTTGCCTGGCAAAGACACTGAAACATTTAGAGCCTTAAAGCTAAATGGTTTTGTTTGAAAGTCCCCAGGCAGCATCTCTCCGACCCCACATTAGGTAACCAGAAGTAACCACAGGAGCTGGAACTGCGCAGCCTCAACGGCATGAGGAGCAGAGCACAGAGGCATTGATTGCACTGGTGGCAGAAGCATGCTGAGACTGAGAAATTCACCTCTGGGACCAGTCCCAGATTTCAAGCACGCAAGTGGGTTAGGGAGTTCATGGGGATTTGATTTGGCCTAACATAAGTAGGTTTTCTGCTGAATTCAAAGCCAGTTCAAGGTCCACATCCCAGAAAATGCTGAACTTCCAGGAAACTTGCATTTATGAATTTTCACTAATTCCTAGTAAAAGATAATGTTGGGTTTTTTCACTTAAACACCGTATTTAATGTATTGCAGAGGCTAAAACACTTTACAAGCCAGCAGCAAAAGTAAGAAACGCTGAGATGCACCCTTCTTTTTTTTTTGCACTAACATAAAAAACCCATCAGCTCTGCAGGGGAGCTGACCCGAGGTGAAAGAGGACTTGACCTGCATCTATTCTCTTTTGCATCAATGGCTACAAACACCTACAGCTGGACAGGGAGAGGCAAACCTGGGTAAGGATAAACAGTGTTTCACAGGTGTTTCCCCCTTGCCTTTTATCGAGTAGCTGGAGTGTTTCTAGTTAATCATTTTCAGATGGAAATATACTTTACAGGCATATCAGGATAGGAAGATGCTAAGAAGCTCAAGAGATGCGATCACTTGCCAAACTCTGAGGTATAAAAGTTGTTAAATTAGGCCATGTGATGGGTCCAAAATGAGCTAATTTATGCTACTTTGAACATCATTCTAGCCCTTTTAAAACGTTTCCCCCAATTAAGCTGTTCAGGCCACAGATCTAAATAGCTGTCTGCACAGGCTGCCAATTGATTAATTCCCTAATGATGGATTGAAGCTACTGCTTTTGTTTCTTAATCTCTCCTTTCTCCATTAATGGCAAATCATTCATAAAACAAATCTTATAAATATAAGTAAACACACAGGAGTACAGGGGACAGATTGCATATAGATTTATTGCAGAACTAATTCTTGACTGCCCTTAACAATTCATTATTATTTTTGTTTTTTCTCACAGAGCCACAGGAGTCTGGTAGGCAATTTTCTGAACTTGAGCTTATGGTTTTCAGTCTACAAAGAGCTCAGATGGCTACCCACGCAGGAGACACACCAAGGCTGATTTTCCAGGGGCACTTTATAGGATCAAAGCTTCTGTGGACAAACTATAGAAGGAGACTGTAAGGAGATGCCTGGTCCCTGTGACAAGCTCTGTGATCTCATTGCACTTGCAACAGCAGAATCTGAGTGTCAATGCAGGATGATGGACAAGGTCCATGCAAGCAGTAGGAAATGCCAAAGAGAATAAGTGTGTCTTTTCCCTTAAGTAGTCTCCTCTGTGGAAAGAGTCCATTGCCCCCTGTAATCAGAAATGCCTTGGAGGTTGTAGGAAGGTCTTAATCCTATTTAGATGAGCACCCTTGGAGGAAAAACTTCCAATTCAATAGGCCAGCAAAGTGAAATCTGGATAGTGGTCATTAAGGAAGATGTGCAAGAGGTTTGAATAAGCAAAGCAAGAGCAAGGTGAGGAAGACTCAGCAAGGAGTGTCTCCGAGTCCTGTTGCTACAGATCTTTCACCCCCTGTTGAAAGCTCTTTCATGCAGCGCAAGAAGAATTGCTGCTCTGAAGTGCATCACTCAGCCTGTCACCTCTGTGTCTTGAGCTGCATAGAAAAAGAGAAACAAAATAATGGGTATGAGAACTCAATTAATTCAAGAATTAGAAGAGTTGAGAAATGGGACCCTTCAAAAGTGTGACCCAGATAAGATTCACTGTATGCTATAAATCATCCATTATTGTTTAGAGTTTCCTTTCTCCACACTTGACCTTCATCATCATTCTCTTGCCTGACTCTGGGTGTCATCACAGAAGTACTGAGTATGCAGATGGAAGCATAGGAGACATGTTTGAAAGTATTTCCCTGACTGCTTGCATTTTTATGGAATTGAAAGGAAACAATGAAAACAGAACTGATTTTGCTGTCTATTATTTCTCTGAGCACCATGTGAGGTAGACAGCTCTTCAAAGAGAATAAAGTTTGGTTTGTGACATTCCCAATTAAGCCCTTCATCTTGGAGATAATTAACCAGTGTGAGAGGCTTCCCAGTCCTGGACAGCAAAGGATACATCCTCCAACAATATATGCCTGTTTAAAAATGCAGTGCTTTTCCCTACTTGTACTTTTCCTGGGAGAGTTAGAATGGGCTGATATGGTGAATGTATTTGCAGACAGGTAATTACTTCTCTACATGACAGGTTTGGATTCATGTAACACTTGGGAAAAACTGTGGAGTCTCTTCTGGATTTGGTTTGGGTGGCTGAGAGAACATATATGGTCTTTTCTTCTGGGCAATGGGGAGGTAAAGGATCTGGCTTTGCTTCCTGTTACAGCACTATGGATCCAGACTGGCTCAATTGAGTTTGCTCTCAGATGCCCTTGAGTATCAGTCAGTTTACCACAGAATGGGGAGAGAGTGTCCTGTGCTACACTGTGTGTACACCCCCAATCCCGAGGCTGGCTGGAGGCAGGTTTAACCCCTGGTGCAATTCAGAACAGCCTCAGGGCTGCTCTGGGTTGTGCTGTTTTTTGACAGTCTCTCTGGGACTGTGCTATCTTGGCATGTGTCTGACATGCCATGTCAGAGGAGAAGCAGGAGGAAAGGGTGGCAGGAATCATTGCATAGAGCTACACACTGACATACACACACTAAAATCCAGCTGAAAGTTGTTCCATTTCAGATATCTGCTTGAAAATGCATCTAATGACAATGGTGAAAGAAAGTGTTATGGAGAAGGCTCTATGGTTGGTCCCATATTGTTTGAGGGTTTTTTTAAGTAGTGCTTTACTGGCACGCAACCTTGACAAATACATGACCATCACCACTTTGTGTCTGTGTAACCACTTCACAAATTGTTCCTCCAAGTGAAAAAAATTCCCGGGTCACCTGTCATTGCTTCATTACCTGGCCACATCTTTCATGTGCCAGGATACAGCAGATAATACTTTCAAATTACAAGTCAACAGTATTTGTATTATTAATACGATTAGTAACAGCCTTGATAGTTCACTTTGATGATAGTTGCTTTCCAAGCCCCTCAAAAGTTGCTCAAGTTGCTCAACCAAGTCCCTCAAAACACTTACAGAGCACAATGCAACATTTAATACACAAGCAGTAATTATTTATCCCTGTATCAGTGTTCTCTCCTGTTGATTTATTACCCTATTGACAACAACACAGATACTGTAGACAGTCCCTTCATTCATTCAGGTAATCAATTTTAATCTTGTGTTTGAATGTTTGGAGTGCAAGCATTCCAGTCTTGATGTCCCAAAAACTGGCTGTGCTATAGGTATGTCTCCTAGTTATTACCCCTTGGGTAATCAGTCCCACAGTGTTAAATACCTTGACTCCAAATCTAAACTTCAGCAATTCTAATTGGCCTCCATGTCCACAGAAAAGAAGTGGAAGTTCTTGTGAGAGGGGATTAGGCATGCTTTTGTGTTTGTAGAGCACTGAGTGTAATGGGACCTCACAGGATCTCTAGTTCCTACTATAGTATGAATGTTAAATACTATTCTTCCCAGTGCTAGACAGGTTTCAGGTAATTAGAAACACAGGGAATGCAGGCTATTTGGATGAGAAAAGAATGAAGCATTTTAAGCACACTCCCGAATTCTTGCTTGTCTTTTCACCGCATATTATGTTGTTAGTCTCTATAACAGGTGATTTGCAGGTTAAATCCCATTTTCTTTCTCCATAGACTAAATTCATCTTTGATATAAGCGGGCACAAGTCCATTAACTTCAATAGAGTTGCGTTCACTCACTCCAACATTGAATCTCTCCCAGTGGGTTTGTGCTGTAAATCTATCCCAGAATCACTGGTTACCGAGGCATTGGTTCTGCTCTGAAATTCATTCAGTCTTTTCAAATAAGCCTTTTAGAGGAGCCTGGGAATGTTTTCAGCCTCTGCACCAACATATAAACCTCACTCCAGAACCACTTCTTAGTTTCAGCTGCTTCTTTTCTCCCCTGCCTTAACTCTTCTTTCACTCTCTGCTCCTCTCACATGTTACTATTTGCAGCTTTTCCTCTCCTATCCGGGCAAGACTGGTAAGCAGCAGTCCCTGTATCCACAGCACCCTGCTCTGAGGTGACCCTGTCAAATCTCATCAGTTAAGTAAGGCTGGGTCTGGATAGTATTAGGACAGAAGCCCTTGAAGGAGAGCCCCAGGTGCTGTACATGTGAGCACTGGACTACCAGTAGGTGCAATTCTTCCTTCCTAGGCCAGTGCCTTAAGTAACCTTAATCAATGTTCTAAAATACTGTCCCATGGCACTGCAGTTCTGTGCTGATAATGGTCATCACTGGATGACAAGAAAATTTAAGGTGAATCCTACCCAACCCCTAGAAGATTCTTCTTTTCAGCTGTAATTTGTCTGCAGCCTAAGTAAATAGAGTATAGAATATGTGGGAGGGTTTAACACTGCTTTGCCTCTGTTGTATTTAATATACTACTTCTGCAATACATTCATTCACAGAACAATATGGAAGCCTCTAGTGTCCAGTTTAATACCTATAAATTTGTCTGTGTAATCTCTAATCAACTGGACAGATAAAATGTCTGTCTTCTGTTCCAGTATTCTTGTGTTCTCTTTCGAAATACAGCTCTTTGGTTAATTTCTTTTTTCCCACTGGTGAGTCCCAGTGTTTGGACTCTCCAAGTCCTGTGGGTACTTGGAAAGGAGCAGACCCTCTCCAGCCTAGCTGAGCCTTGGCTATGCCACAGCTGTTACCAGGTCTGCCCTGGGGTCCAGAGATCTCTGTTCTCCATCATGGTGGGTCTTGGTTCATCTGGGAGAGCCAGTGAATTCCTTCAGCTGGTGAACCAGGGTAGCCTTTGGCTCTCTTCTGGACCCTGCCAGTGCCCCAGCCTTCTTTACACACTGAGTTGGTCACCCAAAGCCAGCTTCCCTCAGACAGGGAACAACCTTCCTCTGCCTCAAAGAGAAATGGGGGGAATGAGGAGGATTTGATTTCTTTTTTATTATGGTATTTTGGCACATTGTTTCCTTTGTGTTTCACTACTTTTCTCCCTCCAGGGCAAATTGTTGGCATGGAAAGAATCCAACCATCTATTCGTCTCTGCCATCACCAAGTCCATGCTTACTCCCAGGAGAAAGTTCAGGAGTGATCAAATAACCAAGCAGCATTATGAAGATCTCTGCTCTGCAAAGGTGGAATAATCTGTCCAGAGGTTGAAATGCTGCTCCAAGGTTTTCAGGAACAGCCTAAGCTTCTCAGGCTGGTACCAATGCTCCTTAGAGGGGAGCAGTCTGGACTGGGAGACCCACTGTACTGCATCTGGACAGGATAGAGTTCATCAGACCCAAACATCTCTTTTTGCATATGGTATCTTTATGTAGTTCACTGAACACTGCTAAAAGGAGAGTTCCCTTCACTTCTGTCCATCTGGGCTAATAAAAGGCAGATGAAAGGGAAGGATTTGCTCAGAAATCAAGGCATGGTCTTTGCAAAACAATAAGGAGATTGAAGACCATTTCCAGGCAGAGCATAGCAAACATCCAGTTAATAAGGGCCCCAGAGGATCCAAAGGATTCGAGTTCAGGGATGAAGATTATGTAGGCAGTAGTAGCCCTTTAAGGGATCTAGGAAAATTGAGGGTGAGGAGGGGGATGCATTTAATCCCTTCTCTGAGTACACGAGAGAATTATACAGCATACAGGCATTGCTGATGCTCAGCATCACATTTTAGGTTTGAATATAACTTAGTTCTCAGTCTAGAATTTACCCACCAAACAGAGAGGTTGAAAGGCAACATTAATTACACATCAGTCCAGCACGTAGTGGAAATCAGATGTCGGGTGTCATATAAATGTAAAATGTTGCTGTTCTACAGGGTGGTTTCTATACATGTGTAGATTAAACAATGGCTTTGCACAGGACTAAAATCTGCAGTGCTGCTGCTGAGAGGAGTTAATTGTATGGCTGCAATATTATGGACACTGTGGTTTTACTGAGCTAAAAGAGGAGGACAGTGATTCATGGCTGTACCCATGCTCTTCGTCATGAAATATAAATTAAAAATAGTTGTATTATGGTAGGCTACCTGTATTGTTACATTCATAATGGATATCACACATCCGTCCTTGCTCGGTGTTGCAGGCAAAGCATGTTAGAGAAACTATGGCAGTATTTTTCTTTTAGGTGTAACAATCTGTCAGTATCAAATTCTCTTAGTCAGTAGGGAGCATATAGTGTTGATTTACTGAAAATCTGGGATTATGTCTGCTCTGTGGTGAGCATAGATTTAAGAGGGGAGAGGTAAGGGGTCTCTAAAAGGTGAAGAAAAACACAAATGAAACCTAGCAAGGAAAAAATAGCTTGACAGCTAAGATGCAGTGCAGTCACCGTCAAGTCTTCTTGAAGGAAAACCCTTGCTCACAAGAATGCTCTGAGCACTGCACACTGTACCTTAAACAACCCACTCCATTACCCACTTCATGCCAAGGAACTGTAAATGTATAAATGAAGCTGTGGGTAAGAAAAGCCTTCATATTTCTGTGTTCCGATGTACAAATGTTTTCAGTGATGGACTGGAAACATGGCCGTGCCCATCTGGGGGCAAAAAAACAACAAGAGAGGATTTCCTTTATCTTTTATTCCTTTCATGGCCAACCTGATTAAACAAAGAGTGGGTGACAGGCAGGTTCAGCGAGATGGGCTCTGGGGATGCCACGGGGGCAGCAGCAGCTTGACCCCCCCGTGTAACCCTCCCTCTGTGCTGCTGGTTTGCACAGACCCTCCTCATCATGGCCCCACACAGAAGGAGCACTGCAGCTCACCTGAGGCTTTGCACAGTGCTGCATCAGGCCACAAAGACTGCAGGGGCTAATTCAGGCCATTTTGTTAAGGGCTGAAAGTTGCAGCCAGCTGAGAAGTAAACGTGCCACAGTTACAGTCCTGTCCTAGTGGAACGGTGCCTCCTCCATCACAAAATACAGTTTGGCACTAATTGGTATCTTTAATGGCAGTCCCAGCAGAGAGCCTGGGAAGGCTTTCCTTCATCCTTGTTCTGGGCCTTCCACGCCGGCTGGGGATGCTTTCATTGCTGCTGCCTGCGTTGTAATTGTTCTGGGGATAAGTAAAGGATTTCCAACTCTGGCCTGCCAATCTGTCACCCTTCAATAGCCACAAAGTCACAGAGAAATTAATTTTAAAAAGCTAAATATCACATTAGTAGCCACCGCACAAGCAAAATATAAGCAATTAAAAACCACCCTGCAAATGTATTGAGCATCCAGCGTGCACATTTCACTTGATTTTATCCCACAAAGAGGGATGATTCATTTGTGGGGAAGAGAAGAAAAGTAACCCCAAACCCTCTAACTCTTCTCCGGTATTAAACACTACAAAACTTCATGGGATTTGTTATATCTAAAAAAAGGGTAAAAAAAAAAAAAAAAAGGCTACTTTCCCTTTAAAAAGAGAGGAGCTACTTGGTCTGATGCTGCTGCCTTTATCAGCCATGAAGTTCCCAGCAAGGTGCTGTTAGTGCCTGATTAAACCTCATACCAATCTCTGTCCCCCATGGTAACCCAGAAGACATCCACTGAGAGTGGCAGCTCTTATTCATTTTAATTGCCAAGGATCTCTCTGTGATGGCCAGTTTTCTTGTCTCTCAAGGACTGGAATGGAAATCCATCTGATTACACGAACAATCCGGGTGCTCTGACAGATCTGAAATATGAATATGGAGATGGCATTGTGGTCTGCATTGACTCCTGAAACCCCAAAAGTAAATTATGATCTGCCACTAAAACAATTTAAGGGCACAGTACAATTCACATAAAAGCCCATTTTCTGTAATGGAACACAAATTATTAATAAATCAGTCTGGGGGGGAGTGAAAAAGAAATTTTTTCGCTGGTGTTCTCATGGAACACCACAAACACAAATGTACATACACATACAAGCATGCTTCCCTTTCTCTTATACACCTTTTTCTACAGCTTCAAGTGGAGATGATATGCAGAATATAAATAAATCCCCTGGGGCTACCACAGTGTTCCTGGAATTAGCCCCATGTCCTCTTGCTGTAAGCTTAACCTTGTCCCATCCCTTGGGTGAACTGACCTTCGGCTTATGCAGCTTAACGTGGAGGGACATTTTTATTGTCCAAATAAAACTTGCAATCCTCATGCTCACACAGGGAATAGCTCATCTTCCTCCTCAATCCCTCTGACATGTGCTGTCTGGTGTCAGGAGACCCTCTCAAGGAGAGCAGCCTTTCTGGATTTGGCCCACTGTTGTGAAGGGGAGACCAACTACTTTATAAAGTCCTATAAAAGAGGACCTAGCCCAAAACAATGAGCTTTACTGCCAAATCCAGAAGAACAGTGTTTGTCTGAAAGGCATGAGGTGAGAGAACATAAAGAAGAAAAAAAGGCAAAACCCAAAATGGCATCAGTGGTTAGGAAGGAAGTCTGTTCAAGTAAGCCGTAACAGCCTAGGGCATCTCCTGAGCACTCCAGCACCCCACAACAGCCTGTACAAACACCAAGCCACTTGGGACGGTTTGAAATCAGCACAGGCAGCTCATCAACAACACGCCATTGATCCCAGCCCAGCCTGCTCTCACTGCTCTGCAATGTGCTGACACGAGAGGGGAGGATGTGGCCGCACAGGCACCTGGACGTGGCAAACATCCGCTGGCAGAAAGGGAGGCCAGCGAGGGTGCTGTGACTGGGGCTTGCCAGCAGCTCCAGGCAGCTGACAAAGCAGTGTGGTGACAGCATTAACATGCGCAGGGCAGTCGGGCACATTATTATTACCACACATTCCTACTGAAACAGCGCCTGAGGCTTCAGAGGACCGTCGAGTCAGCCAGCTGAACACACACCGTGGAAACCATGTCCACAGGGCTTTAGGTCCTCTTGAAAGCCATGGAAAGAGTAGAGGAAATATAATGCGTATAAAGAAGGACGAGGGGGTTTAGTGGGTTTAGAACTGCCTCAGAGGTCAGGAAATGTGGGTTGTAACCCTGGCTTTAGCCCCAGTCTGGTGGATGACCTTTGGTCCCCTGAGTGTTTCCTGTCTGCAAAATGTGAAACTTCCATATGTTTGGCTTTCCCTGGCTATGGCATCAGTTTCCAACTGGAAAATTTGCCTGGGCAGGAAAAAAAAAAAAAAAAGAAAAAAGACACTAGAGTTTTGTCAAAAACTTCTGGACATCTGGAAGTCAGGCCTTCTCAGCGAGGACACGACCACTGGACATACATAGAAAACACAGCAGTAAAAATACTCCCTAAAACATCCATCTCCCTATATTTTCCCTCAGTGGTGCATAACCACCTTATTTTGCTTTGAAAGTCTCAGAGCCCAAGTAAAATCAGGATAATGAAGCATATTTTGTGAAACATTTGGAGATCTGATGATGCTAAGTGATAGACAACGGATCAGCATTTATTCACCAGGTATGCATTTGAAACACTGTAATTCAAAAACAAGAATAAAAATAACCCCACAGCTTTAGCTTTAACTCTCTGTCCTCTTATCTCTCATCTTCTCTCTCCTGGGGGTATTAGCCTAGGCAGGGGTTTCCAAGTGGGATCTGAAGAAGGCTGTTCACCTCAGTAAATCAGGGCAGGAGTGGTGTTCCCTTATTAGTGCTCAGAGGTAGCATTACAGCCCAGAGGGCTCAAACATTGGGCTGCCATGTTTGCCAACAGCACAGCTATCTAACATTTCATATCTAGGCAGGCTTTTTGCATTTATTAGCAGCATGTGGTACAACCAGTAATTAATTTGGTGATCCTTGGAGCCAATGCCTGTTATCAGAGTTTTCTTTTACATAACAGAGATAAACATGCAGTAGTTTTTGAGACACATTGATGTGCATTTACCCATCTGTGTTCCTCTCCTCTGCACAGGAAGGATTTGCCACAGAAGGAAGAGCCTTTGGGAGTGAGGCTTCAGTGGAGCCAGGAGATAAAGTCTAGGGCAGAAACAGAGATGCACAAATACCTTCTGCACCCAAGAGCTTTGGCATTTCATTCTGCTAAGGAACCAGCAGGTTTGGGCATGTGGCCTGCAGAAACCTGTTGCCTCTAGTAGATCATGCTGGTAATAACTGAGAAGAAAGATTTTTGAACCGCTATCGCATTTGTTGCCCTAAAGGGAAGAAATAATTTGATTGGTTACTTGTCATTTATTCTTCAAACGCAAAAGAACTAGAAAGGGAGGAAACATAAATAGTTTTAATAATCAAAGAATAGACTGAAGTAAGTAGAGTTCACAACCTCCACAATTCATTTAGGATGAATAAGTACCTCAGATTTTCATTAATTAGTGAATATGTGAGTACAAGAATGGAGTACAAGAATGATACTTTTGAACACCAGTGAACCAGTCAAATGAAAACTAAAGTATACATGGTAGGAATCATGCTCCAAAGGACTCTTTCAGAGACATTATGGCAGGAAGCAGCTGATTTCAATTTTTCCATTATTTTGCCTTTACATGTGATGTTTACCTCGAATGCTTGCAACAGACTGAAATCCATCTGTTTATCACAGGCTGGAGGGTGACCTGCATGGATCATGTTGGTAGTTTTGGATATTTCAAATTTTACAGGTGACCAAAGCACAAAAACTTAATTCAGCCAAGCCTTAAAATTAAGCATTTGCCTTTTTATTTACTGAATAGGAAACAAAGTGGTCACCATAGTTGTCAGTGTTTATTTGAGCACGAGCTGTTGAGGTAAAAGACTGCATGAGACACACACAAAAAATGTAACTTTGGTACATGCATTCTCTCTAAAGTACAGCTACAGGGTTTTAGTGGGATGGGAAGAAGTTTCTATTATTGCTGAAAATGATGTGTCTGTTTTGTAGTAAATAGGGAACATCAAGTGACAATGTATCAAAGAAGAGCTGTGGAGAATTTTTCCCTTCCCTTCCCTTCCCTTCCCTTCCCTTCCCTTCCCTTC
>VYXD01014413.1:246053-256297 GCA_013397195.1 Hylia prasina | reverse complement strand
TAAAATAAGTGAATCTGTCCAGGGAAAGGCACAGCAGGAGATTTAAGTATGAGACCATCTCCTCAGTAACATGAATCCCTGGAGCAATGGGATAGATTTGAGAAAGAGTATTTAGGCTGAATATCAGGAAAATGTTCCTAATGGCTTGGACTGCCTGAGCAGTGGAATTGTCTTCCAGGCAAGGCTGGAAACACCAACATTTGACTCACTTGAAATTGGACTGGACAGGGTGTTGGCAAGTGTACTGGGGGGAGAGATCCTGCTCTGGAAGGGGAACGGTCTCTTGGACACCGGATCTCTATGACTCTCTTAAATATTCCAGTGTGAAGAATGTGAGGAAAGAAAATATTAGGAATCGCCCAGGGACACAGCTAATCCCACAGACGCAACACTTGCACCAACTGCAGGAGAAGTTAGGCACATGTGAGGGACCCAAGTCGGGCCCCAAGTGGGAAGAGAGTTTTGCCATCCCAGAGGAGGCCACGGTGCAGGCCTGCTACTCATTTTCCCACATGCAGGGCACTGGGACACAGGGGAGAGGGAAGAAATGCTCCTAGACTATTGCTGGCAGGGAACAGGAACAACAAACCTGTTGAAACAAACAGTTAGAAAGAAAAGAAACCTGAGCCCTGGCAGCATCTGCTGCCTCTTTACATCCATGACCACATGTCCCTTCTGCTCTCTGTCCTGGCAAAGCACCTCTAAATGCATGTCCTGTATCTGTTTTGTTGCTGCTTTCTGATCTCCTCACAGTGCAGAGACATCATGAAAATGCATATTTTGAAACTCCAAATGTCACTGCACTAAACAAAACCCACTGGTGTTTACCAGGGCTGCCTACAGATGCCCCCACATTCCTTCAGTCGGGGCTTGTCTTGGTGTTTGTGGTGAGGCAAACCCAGAGTAGCTGAGGGCAGAATGGGACCCTGACTGTGGTTTTAACTGAGCCCCAATTCCCTGTTTTGTCCCTCTGCATATGGATGTAATATATATTCACAAGGCTTTTTTTTTACTACCATTTATAATACTTTTTTTTTCATTTCCAGTCATGGAGCTTTTCTGGACAAAACAATTATGATCCAAATGTCCTGAGAACAGTCTCCAATGAGGCAGTTTTCCTGAACATGTACAGACAAAGGAAATTATTTCCTTACTGAAAGAAATCACTTCAAAGTGCCCAGACCAGACCCCGCTCCAGCTCAGGTTTCCTTTCTGTGTCACAGCTTGGACAAGAGCTCTCACGGAGAGCCATGCTCTTTGTGCCTGGTTTGAATTTAAGCAACACTGGGCACAGGACAATGGGAACTCACAAACCAGCCCAGCCACCTCTTTTCTCCTTTCCTCCACCTTCCCCCACAGTATGTTCTTCCTCCTGCATGCTGTCACTTCTCTAGTGTCCGTAAATTTCTCTGTGATGTGCCTCTAACTTTCAATGCTCTGGGAAGCTCTGTTTATCAGGCATTCTGACACAGCTACGTCAATCCCATGCATCTCCTTTCCTCAAACTCAGCTTGAGTCAAAAACTCTCCCCAGTTAGTCATGTTCTTCCTATCACCATCTCTTGTGAAGGTGAGGTGGAGGGCAACAGTCCTCGTGAGGATGAAATAGATTGAGAATGATTTTGCATGACAACTGCTGGGGATCCAATATATTTCTGTTGGTGTTGCTTACAGAAACAATAATGCCTGGAAACCATCCAGTACCTGTGTGTTGGCCCATCTTCAACACATGCCAAATTCTTCTCTTGTGGGACAGCCTGGGCACAGCCCACATATATTTATGTGTGATCTCCTAGTCAAACTGTGATCTATTTTTGCCAGTCGCCTGAGCATGGTCTCTCTTTCCACATCCTGAATGTCATCTCAGACTATAAGGAGGCTGACTGCTTCAGGAAGGGTCAGATGGCAGTGACTTTATGCACCTTTCTTTCTCTCCATGCAGTGTATGGGGTGTGGCCCTCACACCAGGACCTCACTTTTTGAGATGTTGGGAGGAGTGTGAGGTTCATTATTTTGGCAGAAGTAGGTAAGTACCACAACATGGATCTCCTACTTGTGGGAGAAGGGACCTTATGTCCAAAGAGACATTTTATGCCTGTGACACCTCTGTTCTTCTCCAAGATAGTCCTTGACGAGGTTGCTTCCTTCCACAGGTCCGACGCTGTATATCAACTCCCATCTCCTTTCCATTCAGAGCAGCATTGCACAGCACTGCTGTGACTGCTGAACTCTGAAGAGGACTTGTCCCACTGCCACATAACCTGCTCTCAGCAATGTCCAGGGTACATTGAAAGAGGACAATAAAATCATCCATGTCCCTCAAATGGCTTCTACTTACTGGCAAAACATAACTCTCAGTATTCAAAGAAAGAATTTGGGACACTCATGAGCTCCATCATTAGCCTAATTTTGTTTTTACTACTAAAACTTCTCCAACCTGGTCCCATGGCTACCTCCTCTGACCTAGTTAAACACCACTTGACTAGGATGTGTCATTGTTTTAGAGCTCAGAGTACAGCAGAGATCCCAGAGTCCCCTGGCCAGGGCTGTGCTGGCAGTGGTCTGGTCTGAACCTTCAGCCCACACCTGGAGCTTGAGTAACAGATAATGGTCAGCACAATGTCCTACCTATCCACACTGAGGAGTTGTCTGCTGCCTCATTGCACCCAGCATTGTGTCACCAATCTCCAGAGGTCAGCACCTACACACAGACTGGCAGGTCGCTGAGACTCTGCTCTCTTTCCCTGAATATCAAACCCAGACTAATATGCCCCATTCCAGCTCCAGCTCCAGCTCTGTCCCTGTCTCTGTTCCCAGAGCCCTCCTTTATGCTTCTAAGACAATACAAAGAACATGCTCCTACTTTGGTGCAAAAGGCCTGTTTAAAGGAAGCCTTTCAATTCTCCTGAGGATCCCCAACAGGACAGCCTGCACTGCAGCATTTATTCCTGGTTATGATACTTTTCCATATTGCCTCCATGAAATCCCTGAAACTCTCCTGGAAAAAACACCCAGAGGAGCTGCCCCAGCCTGATATTATGCGAGTGCTCTGCTGTCTGTGCAGTAGACAGGTAGGTGAAATTCAAGGTTATGGCCACTACAGCCAAAGGCCAGGACTTTTAAGAACAGCCTCGTTACCTCCAATCTGCTGCACGAACTATTCTTAGCTGGAAGCTGGAGCAGAATGCTCACTGGGCACTCCAGGTTCACACCTCTGGAATACGCCCCTGACAGAAATATGCTTCAGCGTGAACTTGGCCGCATTTAGAAGAAGCTGCAAGATACACCTCTTTCCCAGACCTTTCCATCTGTTTAAACTGTGAAATCCTGGGTTCCTCGCTGTCTGGTCAGATTAAAAGCTGCTGGCAGTGGGAGAGCATGACAGTTCATTTCTCTTACTTGGAATGATAATTACTCAACGTAATCCCCATAAAACAAACTTATAATCTTCAATGATGAGTGTGTGTTAAGTGCTCATAGTAACTGAAGTAAATAAGAGGAGGTCATTAATAATAAACCATGGTCTGGATTACAGCAGTCAACAGTGCACAGAACAGCAGAGCTAGGGTTGATAAAGGAAAGTGGATCATAGCCCTCCACACTCTACAGGCATGATGTTGTAAGGTTGGAGATACTGTCTGCGTGTCAGCTGGGGATCACGACAATTCAGCTGTGGTTTAATCATAACCTGTGCATTGTCTGTGAAAAAAGAGGTGAAATAAAGACTGGTTATGGTAGATGCAGAATTCTCTGGTCCTCCTGCACAAGCCAGCTAAACTTTCTGGCTGCTTTAAAGTCCACTTGAATCCACTGGGATTGCTACCATGTGTACTGCTGGGAGAGGCCTTTCTTTGTCTATGCTGCACCATTTCAGATTCCTCCATCTTAGGAACTGCCAAGTGGATCTAGCTGTTCTGCACTAGACACTTCTCTGTCTCCTCTGGTTCACTTGGGCCACTAACTGGACTCTTGGGAAAATGTCTTTTTCTTCCAGGTTAGTAGCTCTTCCTGGACACCAAAGTAAAGTTTGTGCATGCATGGAATGGACTTAGCAATGCCTCTCATTGTGCAAAAACTCTGAGTACGTTTGTGAGCTCTTCTCCAACTAGGGGGGGAAGACTGGCCCATCTGTGGGGGGAAGATCCCAGTGGCCATTTCATCACATCATGCCAAGATTACATGAAGGTTAAGACCAAGAAGACACAGGAATGGACACCTCTGTGGGAAGCTGACATAGTTTTGCTATGTATGTAAGAAGTACAGCTCACTGGCATCTGGATTGATGTTCCTGGTATGCTGAATAGAACTGAAATTTGGAGTTCTTGCTAAAATTAAAAATAAGTGGCTACATTTGTACAACATATATGAGAGATTGGAATATATAGGAAAGTTCAACTATCACTTTCCTGTTTATATTCATGGGTTGCTGTTTTTCTCGGCTCAGCTCTGGTTTTGCTGATGAGCTAAAATATAACCTCCTTAAACCCCAGTGGAACAGCATTTAGTAAGTTCTTTCTTTAAATAATATTTCAGCCAGGGGATTAACTCCTATTTGCACATACAGCTAACCTGGAGGGAAGGCTTGGTGAGCAAAAAACCCTGGAGGAAGAGGACATATTTGCAGCAGCAAAGACTCTTTCCACTCCTGCTGAGGTGGGGGGAAATCCCTGCCAGCTGCAATGGGAGGCAGAACAGGCCCATCTCCAAATCATGTAAAAAAATTATCTGAGAGCATTTTCAATTAATTACTGTTCATAGGAGGGGGAATGGTCAAAATGACTGTGTCTGTAAGGTACTGCCCCCACAGAGGACTATGTGCAGCTCTGCAGCTCCCTTGGTTATGCTCCAAGCAGCTCTATGCCTCAGGCACACCCTCCCTGCCTTCAGAAGCACGGAAAGTGTGGTGAGACCATGTCTGCTTTGATGTCCCCTGGAATAATGTCCCCTGCTTGCCCACTCACATGCTGGCAAGTTTTTGCAGACCTGCAGTGGGGTATTACTCTTCCCTCACCAATAGTCTGGATTGTGTACCCCAGAGAAGACATTGCTCCTAGAAAGAATCTGAAAACACGAGACCTGTGACTTGTCAGTGTGCAGGGTCCCAAGGGAACTTAGGGGAACTGGAGTGCAAGTGGTCCTGCTCTTGCACTTGGGAAACCTCACCGGACTGGACTCTGTCTAGCCCAAACATAGGAATTTCAGCTCTTCCTTGAAAAGAGCAGTATCATAAGCATATGGTTAATGACTCATCCCAAGTGGAAAAACAGTGTTTGTTATATTTTATGAAAATTTTATACATCTAAGGTACTGTACATCTGTTGCTATTTAGGCTGACATGTATGTAGAGATTGGCAGAACAAGTTCTCTGTAGGGATGACTGAACTCCAAACCAAACCACAGAACTTTCAAACACTCAGCCTGCTTCTTGAAGGGGANAAAAAAAAAAAAAAAAAGCGAATGTTTTTCTGCTCTGTTGAAATGCTGCCTGACTGAGCAATATGCAAGGAAGACACTCTTCAGCTCTGTCTAATCCACAACAGAAGAGGGGCTTATTTATGGAGAGGAGCCTTTCTTCACAACACTGCAAATCGCATGCAGACTTGTCTCTGTGCCAAAACTTTCCCCAGGTTGCTCATGAGAGGGTCAGAAAGTTCAACTCCTTGTATGACTCTTGCTCCTCCTCCCTGTATCCTTTCCTGTAAAACCCTCCCTTAGACCTGCTCCTGTCTCCCTCCTCTTTGGCAGCCAGCCTTTCTCATGGCAAGCCTAAGGGTTCTTGAGTTGTTCATACATTTTTCTTGCAGCAGAAGCATCTGGGTGGCAAGAAGGCAGGGAGCCTTACTGGTTAGCCTGGAAGTCTTCTGGGGTTTCTTGGGCAGGCACTAAATGAGTGGACTTCCATGGAAAGTCATGTTTTCCACTCTGCATCTGTGAGTGTTTCTAAGGTCTCCGGTGCAAAGTCCCCTGGGGTGGAGGACTAAGTGGTGAAAACAACTGAGGACATGCCTGTACAGTCCAACTCACTCCTCTGCAGAGAAGATGGAGCAAGCTGTAAAGAACTGCTTGCTCAAACATCTCTTATTTATTAGCCATGTCAGCCCAGCTCTGCCAGGATAATTACTCTGGGCACAACAGCTATCCTGTGCCTGGCTCCCAAACTGGCACAGTCCGTGTCTGCTCAGGGATCCTTCAGCTGTAATCTGTTTCTAATCTAATCCCCAGAGCACAGGGCCTGGAAAACAAAATTCTCTGCCTCCAGCCATGCTGTGAGGCTCCCTGCTGTCTCGGTGCATGTGTCTGGGACAAATTAACATGAGAACCTAAGAAAGGCCATACTGGATCAGACCAAAAGTCTGTACAACCCAGTGTCGTGTTTCTGCCAGTAGCCAAAAGTAGAAGCTAAACAAAAGCATATAAAATGATACCTCCACCAAGTGCTCTCCCAAACTCCAGCCATTAGTGGCACAGGACTTCCTGGACCAAGTGTATTTTCCACATATTTATTGATCTTTAATGCATTTGTCTGCCATGAAAAAGCACAATCTCCCCAGGAAACCATGTGGACATTTCAAATTGCTCACATTTTGGAGCAAGGATCCCTATAGTTCTTGTAGCTTGTTTTGAATCTGCTTCCTGCTAGTTTCCTTTGATACCTCCCACTTCATGCTTCTGAGAAGGATCATTTTGTGCTCAGAAGCCAATCTGTGCCCAGAAAACATATATGACAACAGGGTGACTGGTCAAGAGACAGCATTTCCAGTTGAAAGTGCTGTTTAAGACTGGCCATATATTGATGATAGTTTTCCAAATATGACAGTGGTTTGGTTTGGTGCAGTTTGGATGGCAGAATCGGTAGGAGAGCTCCGGTGATTAATTCAGTCACAGTGCATTTAAGCCAAATAAGTGGAAAGGATAGGACAGTATGATCTTGGCAGGACTGAGCATACTGGCAGGAGCAGGGAGGTCCCATGAGGGAGAAGGACATAGGAGCAGGGTGTATTTCTCGGCAGGAGCAGGAGTACAAAGATATGAGTGCTCTACGGGAGCAACTGAGGTGGCTTAGTTTCTAGCCATAAGAAGCAAGGAGCTATCAAGGTGAATGAGACTTTGTAAACTCTCAGTGAATGAGAAAAAACATGCTAGAGCTTTCTTGAGAACAACAGCAGATACCAGATGAGTCTGTGGTTTAAGTGTTTGATCTTACCCTGCACACTGTGCCTTGTTTTTTCCCAACTCATATGGAAGCAGGGTCTGAAAATCTTGGAGCTGAGGGAGCCCTTTCCAGGCAGGTGAAGACTGGGTCAGGAGACCAGAGAAGGTGACACAGTGGTGCTGATGTGAGAATTCACAAGTCTTACCTTCAAGGGTCATTCCAGCCAGTGCCATGAAACTCAGCAATTTCTTCTTGAATAGAAGGGTTTTTATAATTACTGAACAGAAAGGTAATGGGGGAAAGATGGGAAATAAGCCAGGGGTACTTTTTCCTGCCAATCTGCAGTGCAAAGCCCTGCAATCAGATGAATGGCACACATCACTGGGGAGGGTGGACCCAAAATCTGGTGATCACTCAGGGTAAATCACTGTTCCTTGGTTTTAAACTATGTGAGGTGGGATTGGGTGTCCCTGCCATGAGTTTTCTTTATGGAACTGACCAGAACCTAATAATGTAAAGGCCAGGCATGTATTTTGGCTGCCCTTAGGGCTCATTCTGGCCGTCAGCCTCAGAAACAGTGTGGGAGTTCTTGGACACAGCAGGTAGGATTGGGTTTTGACTGACACTGCGATCTTCTGTCAGGAATGCTCAGAGAAAAAGCATCATAATGGTGATAGTCACTCTCAGTGCTGTGCCACACTATCTGATGAAAGTGCAGGTATTGCAGCAGCCCAGGAATGCTCTTATTTCCAGCCTGTGTCCGTTCTGAGTTTGCACTGGCTCTTAGTTAGGGACAACTAAGTGCTGCACACTTTCTTGACTTCAACCAAAAAGAATGGCATATTGCAGGCTTTTGCCTTTTCTAAAATTACCTCCATTTTTTATCAAAAACTAATTTATTTTCCCAGCTTACTTCTTTAACAAATACTTTGGTGCTCTTTTAGCAGCATATATCCACTATGATAACTGAGTTTCTATATGGAAATAGCTTTGTCTGAAGCTTTCTGGCTAACAAAACAAGCAGGATAACTCTGTCGTCTCCACCCAGCACACAGTAGACATACAACAGTGTTGTGCAATTTGACCTGGCTGGCTGCTCCACGAGTGAAGACAAAAGCCAGAAAGATCTTTCTGCTGCTGTTGCTGGAGATTATACCACTGTAGTATGTAGGAGTACCAACAACATTGTGTAAAGACAGATTTCTGCTTAAGTGGTCTGTGGACAGACTTCTCTGTTAAAAGCTCTCTGGTATCTCTCATAAAAGCCCCTCATTTATACTCCATTTCAGACAGAATCTCTCCCAAACGTCAGTTTGGCATGATATCTGAAATGAAGAACACCCATCCCTGAAGACTAGTGGTTTTATAGGCTTGAATACACTTAAAATATAACAAATTATCTTTCTTCTTAGGCTTAACAGCAGGCATAGTCTACTAAATCCTTTTAAGTAATCAGTTGTGCCTCAGAATCTGAGAATTATTTAGGAAACAAGTTTCTTGTTATTAACCCTTTGAATAAACTCAAGTCTGCTCACTGCCTCCCAAAGTAGCTTGTGGGAAATCAAAGAACAGTATGAAAAGAATGAACAGAGAACACACCTATCAGTGTAATCAGTATTGCTGTTGTTATCTTTGGTAATGGCTCCACTGTATAGAATTATTAGACAACTCAAATTACTACTGAAATATTTTAATACTATGCATCTGAAACTGATAAAAATCCTGAGTGGAGTGGCTCAAGAATGCATTCACATGAACAAAATAATGGAAAATATATTTAGCAGTCACATGAATAATGTAACTCCCTTCTTGGAAGGATTCTGATACTGTAATTTCTGCATTTCTTTGACTAAAATTTGGCTTTAGTGAAGCTAACAGCTAATCTCAGACTTGGCCTTCAACGGTACGAAAAAAGGACAACAATTCCTCCTTTTCAATATTAAAAAAAAAAAGCTGAAAGCTATTTGCAGTGGACAAAAGGCTGCCAATATAGTGTCTAATTTAGCAAGTTATTAAAAATTAAGACGTGTAGCTATAGATCATCAGAACAGAGGGGTATGTCATGAAGGGCAAGCATATAAGTAAACTAACATGCTCAGTTCAGAGTCTAAAGGAAATTTCAGTCATCTAGGATATGGAGAAGTTAATTATACTTTAAAAGGGAAATTAATTATCCCCTTAAAAGGGAAATTATCTTTCCTGTAGTGTTGGGGTAGATTGTTAGCTGTGATCCACTATAGCACATAAATGTCCCTGTTTACACTAGGTTTGAGGTAAGAGCTTCAGACTTTGTAGCCTTGTCCTTTTCTAGCAAGCAATCTCCACAAGAGTGTTTCTGATACCAGGAATGCTGCCTAAACCTGCCTCACTTGATGTGTCAACGGGAACTTTCCTAAAATTATACTTTCTTTCTTTAGCTATGCTTTGCTTTTCAATTGACTCTAAGGGTAAATGTGATTATTGTGATATGTGAATTTGCTAGAACAGTGTGGAATACAAAGTGGCATCATGTCCCATGATTAAATCTGATGTTGACCTGTTTGCCTCAGATTTAGCCCAGTTTTCACTTCACCTGGTCCATATTATGGCTTTATCTTTGTCCTGCAGGTTCCTTAATCACAGGCAACAAAACTGAGAGAAAAATACATCATTATCCCATGTTTCCACAGGACTGTGATGGCCAGTTCCACTGAAAACATACTTCCTGGTTTAGCTAGGTACCTCTTGCTGTTCTTCTTCAAAATAACCCAGAAATTCTAGAACTTTGCTCCTCAGTTCCTTCCTCCTTGTCCACAGATACTACATATTTCCTCCTTCTGCTTCTCTCAAAGTGCTAGTTACCACTGCAATCAAAGTCCCACTTGCTACATCCTCAGAGTCTCCTTTTCCTCCATTGTTCTGTTGTTTTTTCTTCTTGCTCACTGGTGTGGGCTTGAGATTTCATGGGCATCTCCTCTTAGCTGCTTCCTGAAATTTTTGTGTACCCAATAGTCACAGCCAAGAACTACCATGGCAGCCACATGCCTTTTGGCAAAAGCTTTCTTTCTTTCTTTCTTTCTTTCTTTCTTTCTTTCTTTCTTTCTTTCTTTCTT
>VYXD01014413.1:202370-244849 GCA_013397195.1 Hylia prasina | reverse complement strand
TTTAAATTTTTCTTCTCTCATTAGAATTCTAAACTGTGATAGTGTTGGGGCTTTTTATGTTGCTGTTGTGTGGAAGCTACCATATAGTAATATTATAGATATTAGCACAAAAGCCTCCTTATTTTCTTTATCCTTTTATCTTTTCTCCTACAACTGTGATATTTCTCTCTTTTGAAACCTCTTCTCTCTTTCCAGATGCAGTTCTAAAAGTAACAGGAACATTTTTTTAACTTCATTCATTCCTTTCTTTTTCACATCAGAATACTTTTGTTCCCATTTGTAAAACAGCTTCAGATCTTTGCTATTTTAGACTGTAGTTCCACAGTCATGACCTATTTATCCTTCCAACTCTTGCCAAGATTACCAAAACCAGTCATGTTCAACAAGTGGTCTCTTTCTTCCTTGGCAATACACGGTCTGAGTCACTCATCAAGGGAAAGAGTACTGTTACCACTGGAGAGCACTCTTATACAGCTACAAATACTGATTTATGTCCATCAGCTCCCTACTTTATCCCATATTCTTCATTGTCTGAAACATCTGGCAGGTATTTTAAGTGTTTGACCACCACTGGTCATTAGAAGAGCTGGAGGATGTTTTTTGGGTGTTCTTCAGAAGGCTGGATCCTGTTACGCTACCTTCTGTGTTCACTTCCTTTATGCGCTTGTGGGGCAACAGCACTGAGTTTGCTACTGGAGGTGGTCTGAAAGCTGAGGGAAACCTTGAAAGCTTTGCTTCCTGCCTGCTTAACTCATATTGTAAAGGGTTCTGTGCTTTGTGGAGTCTAAGAAGTCATTTTACCAACTGCAGTCATTGTAAAAATTCATTTCCATCACTTTCTCCATCTGTTGATACTTTTTAATGAGAGAGGAGCAGTTCTGTGGTTAAGTGGTCTACCAGCAACCAGTGATGGCTTTCCTGAAATTTACCCAATTAATAGTTGGGTGGGTGATTCCAGGCTGGGATTTCAGGGGCATTTATAATGCAGTTGCTCTTGACTATCATGGGATCATCATACTTGCTCAAGGCATTAGCAGGCAGCTATCACATGCTCCCAAAGCTATCTAATATCCAGGCTGAACCAGCCCCACTTCCACAGGAAGTGTTCCAGCCCTGGCTGTCCTGGTGGAATCCACTGATCTCACTCCAGTCCAACATCTTTGTTGAACTGCGATGAGGGACAAAATTGAACACAGTATTTCAGCTGTGGTCCAAGAAGTGCCAAGTAAAGAGGAGTAATCACTTCCACTGACACCCTACCTCTGCTCCTGTGAGCACAGCCAAGGATGTTGCCTGTCTGCCTTGTCAGTGGAATCCATTGTGGATTCATGCTTAGCCTAAAGTCTACCAGGACTCCCAGGCCCTTTGTAACAGAGCTGCTCCCCAGGCAATCGGTACCCAGGCTGCTTTACTATCTTGAGTATGTCTGTGGTGGTCTGGAAGATTATTTTAGTAACTCGCTTGAACTAGCTTGTTTTGGGATTCTCTGGACTTGATGTAACATCCTGCAAAATACCCAAAGAAAATTTAGACTACTCTAATGGGTATTTTGTACCATCAGTCGAAAACAGGAACCATCTGGGATGGGGATCAAGTCTTGTGAAGATATATTTCTAATGGCAGGACCCTTTATCACTCTGGACATTTTCTGAAAATTATTGCAATCCGGCTTGACTATGAATCAGCAGTCATTAAATCTTACATTGTGAGTATAAGAGGCCAGATAATACATTTTGCCAAGGTCTCTCCAGTACTTGCTGGAATGTGATGGCTCTTTAGGCTTTTTTGAGTGATGCATGTCACATACTGCACATAAAAAAAGTACAAGCACTCCATGTGATCATACCAAGCCTCTGAAGATTTCTTTGGCTCTTCAGTTGCTTAGCTCAGATTCACAAGTGGGACACAGCACTCTGTTCTTCAACTTGCATGGAAATGCTGACTTGTTTAATTTAAGAATTATTAGTGGGATTTTTAGAAGGGCCTTAAGTGACTTATGAACATAAGCCCCATTGAAAGTCGAATCCTACTTTCCATAAATATCGACCATATTTCTTCTGGTAAAATGTTTCTGGCTCAAGGGCCTCCTGCCAAAAACAACCTGTCTCCATTTCTAGACAACTTTCACCCTGCATTTTTGATATGTGCAACGTCCCCACGGAGCACAGCGTTGCAGGTCAGGAAATGAGTGTGGAACAAAAGAAGCACAGGAAGCACTGTCGACTGTGTATCTGACCTGGGAGACAAGACATGGTGTGGCTGTGGCTGGGCTGTGAGAGCTGCAGCCTCCCTGGGACTCCAGCCAGGAAATTGCACAAAGCACAGAGTGAGAGACCCTCACCATTTTTTTTTCTTCACACTGACAGATGCACCTCTCTAGCAACCTGTCATGCTAGAGAGAAGTTACAGAGGTGACAAAAAATGTCAGGTGGGGATTATGGCTGTTTCTCTGACTGTTTTCCACTGTCTGCAGACAGAAAATAGGTGAGCTGCTTAGACACAGGCTGTGGGCAGTGAGAGACTGGGAACAATGAAGCCTACATCTGGGAAACACTGGAGGAGGCAGGAAGTCCTATGTCCTCTTCCTTTCCTCTAGCCTCTGCCTATACTGGCTGTTCACTCTAACAGCTGATTCTTCCCCTTCATTCATGGCTTGTGAAACACCCCACTGACCACGGTAGCTGGAGATTTCCAGAGTGATTTGAATACCCAGACCAAATAGCTGATCAATTCAGGTTCTTTTCCACAAACAGAAAGTCAGGACAAGAAGATGAGGGAAGCTTTCTAAAGGGAAAATATTACTGTGACACCAGTTGGAAAAACAAGTATTTGCTAATGTCCTTCTGTGTTCAGGGCGTCATCAGCATAGGAATTTTCACATGGCCGTCATTGGGCTACTGAGCCTTTGACAGGGAAGCATTTGCTGCAGTGTTGCAATACCTCCCATCTTTAAAACAGACGGGTATCACTTCCAAAGCACCTTTAATGTTACTTCAGGTTGGATTCCTCCAATACTGAGAGTCTACAAATACTTCAAAAAAAATCAGTCCACGACCTGAAATTTATATAAAAGACAACAAGTCTTTTGACATATAAATAATAACAAAAAAAAAAGAGCAAAACTGCCATTACAGTGGGTAGAAAAGATGTACAGAAAACCATTGGTTAAAAGGGGATTGGTTTTGGGGACAGTGTGGGCTATCTAGGGCTATAAATACAGGAGATCTCAGCTTGGCTACAAGCTCTGATCATCTCATCATTCAGCTGAGGTTCTGGCTGAAGGATGCCACAGCTCACCCTCTCCTGGTGATCCAAGTCCTCTTACAGCAAAACAAGGGGTGAGAGAGAGAACATGAGATAAGCCCTGACCATTACCTGAAGACCGAGTTTGGATCTCCCAGCCGAGAAGCTCACCTGTGCCTCTGGTCACAAGGTATAGATTGACCCCTGTGGGATCTGTTCCCACCTTCTTAGATGGAACAGATTCAACAGACTAGAAAATATTGCTGAATTATACATTTCTGGTAAGCATAGGCTCATTCCCCATAAAAAAGGAAAAGAAAGATTTAAGAGAGAAATAATGGAGAAAAAAATAAATAACCTTTCTTGGTTTGTGTTTTATTTTTGGAGAAGCAGAGTACTACATTTCTGCTGTACTTTCTTAACAGATACCAGGAGACTTTTCAAAGGTTATTTCTGGAGTCATTAGATCTCATTCTTTCCTAGAGCCCTAGCCAGGTCAACAACACTAAGGAATGACTGTTTGTACCCAATGAACTCTGCCTCTCATCCTCTGTGTCCTGTGGAGCAGGCACTGCCGCTTGAAAGAAGTCTAGCAGGTTTGTTTTGGGGTTCAGCTTGTTTCCTTGAGTTCCCTTGGAAAGTGACCATGGCAATTAGAAATATTAATTGAGCTGCACAGAAACTCAGCCAGAAACTTGTGCTCTCCTTCAGGGAGCAGCCATGGAGACCTGGATGCCAGCTGAGGTCTGTGAGGTTTAGCAGGCTGCTAAACTCAAGGACAGGAGCCAGCTCTGTGCTGGGAACACCAGCCATGCTGCTGGCTTATGGCTTGTAACACCAACGTGACACAGCATCCTCACATGTGTGCTCCTCCATGCCGGGCCTGGGTGCCTAAGCACTCACATGTCCTGCTTCCATACTGGGTCTGTGCTGATTACCAGCCTGAGAAGTGTCTAATGGAAGTGAGATGCATGCTTGTAAGAGCGATGCTGAAATCCCAGCCCTGCTGGCCAAACCACCTCTCCAACTTCTTGTGCAGCCACTGGCACAAGGGAGGGCAGGAGGAGCCAAGATCTCAGTTTTTTAATCTCCGAGAGCTTTGGTTTGAAACCTGTAACCTGGGAGAGGAATATGCAAGCTGTTCCCTCTTGTGCTCTATATTTTTAATATATAGTGAGAGATTCAGTAAGCCATTACTTTCCTTTTCCCCTCCTGTGTGATTAATTTTGCAAAGGAGTCTGCCTATGACAGAAATAGTGACAAACACAAGTACCTCCTCACCTGCTTTCCAAATGTGCCTTTGGGGCCAGCTCGTGAACCATTCCATCACACTGATGAAGACTCACATAAGCAGCTTCCACTACCCTTGGAGGGCATGGAGCCCCTGCCTCACTGTGGTGCAGAGGTGGAAGCTGGAGAAAAAAAAAAAAAAAAAGTGCACAGGTGGCACCACCTGACTGGCAGCGAGAAAACAGATACTCAGCTTCACACACTCAAGGGATGCCCACTTCCATGCTGTTAGGAATATCTCCCTATCAGTGGCTGGTGGGATAGTGACAAAAGCATAAAAGGCAGTCACCCTCCGACTTTTTTTTACTTTTCTGTAGCTACAGCCTTTAAAATGAACCATCATGAGGTAGTCTTCTAGTTGTCCCTGTTCACAAAATCATATTGTATTTAAAACTGGCAGTGAATATTTGCTATAATCATTATGTGCAAATGTTTTAGACAAAAGAAAATTGCACAGATGATTGAATTTTAGCATACACCAAAACACACCTGTCTTGAAGGATTTGAGGTGCTTAGTGACAGGGACTGGTTAACACCAGTAGCTGAAGAGATAAAAACAGCACTACAAACTTAAGGAAAACAAAGTGAGCTCACCAAAGGTGATTCTCTTAATGGTTTTCCAGGTTTCATATCATGCCTCCTGGATATAAATATCCTGTTCCATATGCTGTTTTGCTAAATGGGGCACAGAAAAAGGAAGTGTACATCCTCTCTCTTCAGTGGACACTTCACATGTAGTGACCTCCACTTCTACCTCAGCCTGGAGAGGAGTCCCTTGTCCACACATGGACCTTCCAAATTTCCATGAGGGAAGGACTTCTTTTGGTTTGACACAGCCTCTCTTTGCAGGCTGCCACCTTGCTGTACCTGCTGCATGAGTGACCCTCACTCACCCCATACCTGGATGCTGCAGAAGAAGACGTTCTGCCATGTCCAAACCACTAAAGGTGGTATGAACCTGCACATGCAGCTGTTTTCCTGATGTCATCATGCTTTAATACAGCACAACAACCATATGTGAAAACCCTGCCTTGTGCATTCATCAACCAACCCTGAATATCCCCCAGGTATTATGGATATTCTGCTATCAAAATCTGAGCACTGCAGAGAATCCTAACCTCCTGTTTTGTTCTGCCTTCTCTGTGCCCTGTATTTATTAATGCCACACATTAGAGGGCAGGATGAGGAATCTCTGTGGTGTCTTTAATACAACAGAAGAAGAATGGTTTTCTTATTTCTAGTTCAGCCTTTGAGGAAAGATAGTCTGAAATGGAATATATCCTAATACATCAGTGATGAATGACATGGATCTGTTTATGCAGATGTTTATACAGTGTTAGTTAATTGTAACTATTTATTGTTCCAAATTCCAAAGCAGCTTGCAGCATTTCAGAGATCTGATAAGTGTTCTACAGAGATGCTGTGAACATTGGTACCTAAAGTATAGGTGAGACGGAGTATGAATCTATGCCAAGGAGATTCTCTGTGAAAAACTGAAAGATGAAACTGAGTTTGTTCTTAACAGCCCATTTCAGCCTCCACTACTGCGGCAGCATAAGCCCCTTAGTGTGACACGGTGGGAGAGGAATCTTAGCATATGTGGCACAGGTGGGTCAGAGAAGGGACATTTTGCACATCTTCTTCACCTCCAGTCTCCCAGCCCATCCAACTCCCTCCTGCCTCTAGCAAATATTATTTCCTTTAGCTCTTTTGGGTGGGTGCTGACAAAATGCAGGCCTACAGCAATGTTTTTTCCACTTGAGGAAAGAGGGAAGCCTGAATTAAATCTTCCCTGTTGATGTTTGCACTGTGCTATGTTTGTTTTGGTTTATTTTTGTGCAGCTTACAGCTCAGTTAATTCAGTCACATTTACTTCTCCTGCTCACCTTCAAGTTCACCATTATCAGCTTCTTGCTTGTTTACCATCCCTGTGTCGCCATCAGGGGTGTGCATCACATTCTTTGCTCCTCCATATTAAAAGCACTTTGGAGTGTTTGCTTGTGCTTTCAGATCCTTACCTCTTCATATAGCTGCTGCTGCTGTCCTGCTTCCATATGGGCAACCATATCCTTGATATTTTATTTTAAATTTCATCTGATAATTCAATCAACTATTATAACTCAAAATCATAAGGATCAGGGTAGAAACTATATTTTCATTTTCCTGGGATCACGAGGATGCGAGAACAATGGTTGTTTGGCTTGATGAAGGGTTCATGCATCTCTCTATACCACAGGTGACTGATGGCTTTTGCCAGCTCATGGCCCTCCTTAGCAAGCTGATACTCTCATATTTAATACTTGATTATTTTGTTCTGTGAATTTTCATAATGATATTTTTTAATCTATGTAACCTTATAGCTTCTGCTCTGTCATAAGGAGTTGCCCAGTGTAGTCATATTTAGGGTCAAGAGGTACATTCATTTGTGTTGAACCTTTTAGCATGTTGCTCTTTCACCAGTGTGCTATTAGTGCCGTGCTTTACTACTTGTGCCTCTATAAGCTAGAACCCCCCCTTCATATATTTTATTGTTTTGGAACAAAACACGTAGCTTTGTAAGTTAAAATAAAGTGGTCCATAATGAATATGATGTGAAGTGTAAATTGCAAATCAGAGCTGACAATTGAATGCCTGAAAATCCGATGTTGCAGTTTTTACCCTTTCTTTAAGACCTTTGAACAAATCATTTGGGGCTCACAACATCTGAGAGTGCTTAGGTGAAAGTGGCATGAAGAGGTGTGATCAAAGCCATTTTCATAGCAGACATAAAAATCGTAGCAGATCTGATTTAAAACAGGGTAAGCAAAACCTAACCTGCCTGCTGGAGAAGATTCCATTGAAACTAGTTTTAGCTATCATGAGGCTCAAGTAGCATGTTTGGGACGCTGGAGATTTGGATCTAAAGCAAACCCTCACCAACAGGCATTTAAATACGCTAGAGACTCTGAGTCTTGCAATGTTATGATGTTATGTATATGAAGAAAACTCACTTTAAATTATGCAGTCTGATGTTAGGATGAAGTTAAATTGCATACGAAATAATAATTTTCATTATCAGTTAAAAAATCACCCTGCATTTTAAAAAGCTGTTGGTAGGCATCTCGCAATGTAGGTTAAAAGAGAAGAAAAAAACCCAACTTTTTATCAAGGTAAAAAATAATGTGTTTAGCTTCAGGCACTCTTTAAACTGCCTCTTTTCCGAGAAGGGAACACAGATGTGTGAGATTCTGGATTTAGTTCCAAGCCAATACTCTTAATTAACTTCTAATTGTTTAAATATATAACATCTCAGTGCAGGATGCAGCATCCTGGGGGTGCACAGTTCACAAAGTTCACCTGCAGCACCCCAAACCACTGCAAGAGGCAAACATATTTGCCTCATAATGGCAAATTACTTGAATGTGTGCCTGTTCCTTGGGCATGAAAATAAGGCCAGAAGGGTGCTCATACTGAGAAGAATGCTTGGGATAAGAAATAGAAATATTGGTTAAAGTTTGAAGAGCACATTTTGCCATTGCTTTCAAATCACCCTGGGAATGACTGGGAGAAAGAAAGGGTACTTAGGAAAGACATAAGGGTTCTGGAAGATGGAAACTGGTCTTAGACTCTATCTCAAGAATAAACAGTAGGCAATGAGCAAGTAGGGAGACCAGGTTTGGTTGGGCCAAGAGATGGATTCTAAAGATATACAAAATGAAACAGAAGAAAGAATTTTCAATGAGTTGAAATTCACTGTGGTCTGTTCCATCAACAAAAAAGATTCAGTGGTTCACAAGTCAAAGGGAGTTCACAGCCTCCCTGTGTCCCCAGCTAGGGCCTCCTCCCTCAGCTCCCAGGATGTAGGTCATTTATTCGTGCTGATTGTGTTCTGCACAGATCCTATGATTTTGGGCAGCAGCACCAAAAACAGGTCTGGGAGAAGTTAATATTTCTGTCCCTTGTGGCAGGTGTGAACAGTGCGCAGCAACCAGCATCTAGAGCTTCCAGCTGAGCACCCAGGGTAAAGAAAAATGTTATGCTATGTCCCCCTTACATACCCATTGATGTCCTGAGGAAACTTAGATGCATAAGCATGTAAGTGAGAGGTCTTTTTCCTGTGCACAGTCAGTTGAAAAGAAATTGTTTGATCTACTGAATTTGTGACTTTAATATTATTGGTTTTTTTGCAATCCATACATTTGTATACGCATACAAGCAACACAAGCTTTTTGTACCTGATTTTTCTCCTGTATTTCACTGGTAAGACACCACTGTAACTTCAATAACTTCAGGAGACTTGCTCAGAGCTAAAAGTACTGTAAATGAGTGGATAATCAAGTCTGCAGTGTCACCCCCCAGTTTCTGGGCTACGTGCAGGCAGTGTCCTGAGGACGTATCTGCGCTGAGACCCACGCCGTGAGGAGATCCCCAAGCAAACAGCAAGAGAGCAAGCTCTGGATGGCTGTGTCAGTGTGTTATGATGCTATTAATTAGTCCTGAGTTAATTAGCCCTTGCAAGAGGCAGTGTTAACCTGGCTGTATGGCTTTGGGGACCTGTGTAGTGTCTCTGCATGGGATTGTGCCATGTCATGCCTTGAGGATGTACCATCCCCTCCTGAGGCAAAGCAAGATCTGCCACACTTTGCTCCTGTGTCACACAGGTGGGACAGGGGATTTTGGTAGGAAGGATGGTCTGTGTTGCTCAGAGGAGCAGTGAGGAAGACCACAGATTGAAAGGGAATGGATGTGGCAAAAGTCTGTAGAGTGGGCCTGACTCACAGGGAGAACTCAAAAAGGTAAGAAGCAGGAGGATTATTTTCTTTCATGGGATTAAATAAAACAGACTCAAACCAAAGAAAATGAAGCATTTTTTCATGCAATGAGTAGTTAAGAAATCAAACTCCCTGTGCCAGTATTTTGTGTGTTTTGGACATTTATACAGGCTCAAAAAGCCAAATAGACAAATAAAGGAAAAAGCCACCCAAAGCTGTCAAATTTCAGGACTCTCTTTAGACTAAGGAAGTCCTGGGGCAGCAGCCACTTGAGGCCAGGAAACTACATCAAAGACAAGTCCCTACTCCATTTCCCTTGTCTTGCGTTTTTTCCCTGTCACCTGCTTCTAGCCAGTGGCACTGCCAGCCCTGGCTGAGAGAAGAATAGAGCTCTTCCCAGGTGTCACTGCCATATTGCAGCAAATCTCATAGGTGTTCCCCAGTCTCCAAGGAGCTTCTTGTGGTTAACTTAAAACAATGTGCCTCCATCAGAAGTGTTCAGCTAGTAGGCATGAAAGAGGAAGAATTGGAATCACAGAACGACAGGAAGTCCTGGGCTCCAAGAGACTTTAAGGATCATTTGGTTTAAACCCCCTGTCATGGGTAGGGATGCCACCCACTAGATCAGGTTGCTCAGGGTCCCAAGATTAGGACAACAGAAAAAATAAGGCAAAACTGTGTCATTTTTTTCATGCAGGGTTTTACCCATATTGCAGAAGAGATGCATGCCACCAGCTCATGACTTACACTGAGAAAAATTACAACATAGCCCACAAAGAGCATACAAAGAACGTGTTGCTTGGATAAAATTTTAGGACAACTCATACCAACTTAAGTGTGTAGGAATACAATACCAAACCCAAGATACTGTGCGTCTCATTCTGAGAAAAATTCAAGGATGTGTGGCCACAGACAGGCTAGCACCAGCATTTCTGATCTTTAACAAAAGCTCTTTCTTAGTAACTTCAAATACTACAGAAAGACCTAGTAGCATCTAACAAGTGAAGTAAGCAAAGAGTTGTGGAGCTGCAATGCTGAGCAGGCTGATTGATATTTGTCAGGCTTCCAAAGCTCTGCTCCACCCCTATGTTCAAGGCAAGCAAATGAGAAAAGGAAATTCAGAAAAGGATGATAATTAGTGGTGTCTGCCTCAGCAAAGGCCTTGAAAGTTTTCAATCTGGCTCCTGCTTTTCTCAGCCTGACAGGAATCAGCCCAGAGAAACCGTGTGTATGAAAATATTTGTGTAATTTAACAACATCATTCATATGTTCAGGAACTCCTTTGGACAACCAAGTGAGCCAGGAATCTAAGGAACAAACAGTTGAATGTAACCTCTGGATAACCCTCTAATCTTCTCCATTCCCCTTGAAAATCTGAGCAGGAAAACACTCGAAGACAACAGATTGAAAAAGCCTGACCAAGGGAACTGCTGGCGGACAGCTAGGCATGGGTGTTTCTCTTGTTTGCAAATTTTAGCAATTAAGAAAGTGTTGAAAGATTCTGAAAACGTGCTATCATTGAGAGAGGAGAGGCTCCTAGGATTTAAATGTCAGAAATAGGGCAAAAAGACTGATTTGCTTTAGTTGATGGTAAGTCAAAAGTAAATTCAGATTTTCATCTCAAACAACGTAAGCTGTCAAATATGAAAGTGAGCAAGTCATTCTTCTTCTGATTTCACAGACTATGAATACCAAAGCAACACATACCACAATAACAAGGCAGTGATGAGAGGAGCTCTAAAACTCCATCTGATCCTCCATATGTTGCAAGAGAAGTAAGTTTCTGAAGGAGACAGAGTCCACAGTGAGAAGAAAATGTCTGAAAGACTCCAGAGATGGTTTTGTGGGCAGATACTACTATGAGAAGGAAAGCAGAAGTGAAAAAAGCCAGATATTGATTAGGAAAATCTGTGAATGAGATTAAACATTTACAAATAACCCATCAAGCAGCTAACATCTAATCAAGACCATGGTCTTCAATTTTATGCCAGAAAACTAATTATATTGAATTAAGTCAAAAGAACAAAGGTGTTTGGAAATAAAATATGTCAAAGGACGAATGAATCAACATGAATCTTAAATTCATGAGGAATGATGACCTAGTCACTGAATCAAATATAGGTTCACAAATGTAATTAAGAAAATGAAAATAATCCTGTGTCAATCATTAAACAATTAAAGCATGGGGAGTAATGAGGGAAGTGATGGGAGTCAAGAAAGAAGGAAATGTTTAATAATTGTTTTCTAAAAAAAAAAAAGTATGAAAGACTCTGAAATGTGGGCGTTGCCCTGAATTACAAATAATACGCCTTTTGACTCTCAGTTGCTGCTGATCTCTGGTCTCATTGTCTGTAAAGACAGCTTTGTTTCTGCTTATCGTCTGCCCATCATTTAAGCAGGACACAATTCACCTTGTGGAGGTGTTGCTATCTCTTGTGGCAACATGATTTGATCTTGCCAAAGTGACTCAGCAGACAAAGCAGCATAATTTGTTACTGAACTTCTGACCACTCTTCTAAACAAGCGTATCATTGGTCCCAAAAACAAGGATGAAGGTTGCCTGAGAACAAGTCTGGAATGGACACAAAAAATAAACCAGCAGACAAACAAGGAAGAGATCATTTGATTGGACCCAGCTAGTATTCCAGGGCTCACTTCTTGGACAGCTGACACACCGTGGCCTTTATGGCCATAAGACTTTGAATGATAAGCATCTTGGAACTACTTTACATTTTAAATCTTAAAGCAAGCACTCTACATTGCTCCCTGAGGTCCATGCAAAAGTAATGGTTTGGTAGGATGCTCAGCATGCTGCTGGCAAAGACAACAGCACCATTTCTACAGCAGCAGATTCTTTTCTAATAGCTCAGTGATTCTTATTTGTTCTGATTTGGGCATCCGGAAGGATCACTGCCCAAGCAAGTATGACATCTGTAGCAGAAACAACCATAAATGTGCTTTGCTTTACACCATCCCAGAGAAGTCTGCAGATGAAAATTTATGCTTAGAAGATAATAAATAAGAGAAGCATCACAGACCAGCCTAAAAGCCATTTTGACCATGCTTAAAATTTAGTTGTGTGCTCATAAGATAAATAAGGGCACAGAAGAAATGTCTTTTCCTGCAGAAGAGCAGAATTCTGTCATCTTTTTGTCCTACACATGGACTGGCTGAACCAGAAAAGACATTTTACTCTTGGAGTTTTTGTTCCAAAACACAACTAAGGATTGGGATATTACTCACATAGATGATTGCTTACTACAAAAGCCATCTGTTTTATACTTTGAAATAAATAGACAATGAAATATCTCAATGTATTTCATTTTACCCTTTACTAAACTGCATTTGTGTGCTTAACATTAACCTTCCCATTCAAATGTCATTAGCTGCTAATTAAGATGTTGATATGCTGATTGTATATCTTGCAGTAGAGATGATTTGCAGGCATTACTAGGTGTTTATCAAACTCCAGCACACGTATTGGTTTAGCATGTGTGGCACATTTAATTTACTGAACACTGTCCCAGTTCTCCGCTCTTTTTTTTTTATTACTTTTTTTTTTTTTCCTAACACATAATGAGCAAAACATGGCAAGTTGTCAGGAATAACCTCGGAAGAGAAGTAAAAAGTAAGTGACCTAGACACTCCTGTGCAATGAGTTTTTACCTATGATTTCAAGAAACATTATTTAGAAGTCTCCAAAACTATCCCAGCATATTACTAACAAAATGAATAAGCCCGCTGAATCTGTCTACAATTTACACTGTCCCACAGTCAGAGACAGAAGCCTCCATAGTGCTAAAGGTCTTTTTTCAAACAACTTCCTTGCTGCTGGCAAGAAGAGTTTAAATCAGAGAAAGGCAGTGATGATTCTGCTAGTGCAAAAGCAGTTCTGCAACACAGGGTACATTTTCACAGGACTTTTTAATATAATTTATGAATATTTGCTCGCAACATAATTGTCTTTTCTGCTGACATTTTCAAAGCAACACTGTGATTTGTTGGGTCTCCTGAGAGTCCAAGTACAAAACTGATAATTATATTAAATATACATAGACAATAAAGAGTGTGTTTACATAACTATGCCCATAAATATCTGGTTGAACAGTCATTGTTCTCAAAACCCTTTTAAGCAGCTCTCAGAGGGATCCAATTCTAATGACATGATGGTTTAAAAGATGTTGCTCAGTCTTGTTCCATATTTAATTAACTTTCCTTTTTTAAACTTGTGATGGTGGAGACAATAACAAATAGCTCTGGAAAGAGAACGAGCCTTGAAACATGAGTGAGACCTTGTCAGGCTTTTGTGTGCCACACACAGAAGAAGATCTGCACACAAGAGTTGGTGGCCAGGGACTGTCCAGCTCCAGGGGGACTGTTGCTGTAGCACTCACAGTTCACTACGACTAACAACAACAGCAACAACAATGATAATAATTAAAAAAATCTTCTGCATACCAATAAGGGAAGTGACATAGGGAGGAAAGTGAATGTATTAAATAGAATTGGTAGAATAGGCCTAACCTTGTTTATTTTTATGCTCCTATGGAGCAGTGAAGCAAATACTTTAAAGAGAATGGCACATTGCCTGCTAAGATGTAAAGGGCATGTGAGCATTAATTGAGCATCAGTGTATGACTGAACACATTAGGCAGGAATCAAGGTAACATTTCTAAAGTCATGGACAGTCTTATTCTATGGAGTTCTTCACATTGCCTCATCCTAGACAGGGCTGCTACAGCAGCACAATATTCTGTTTTCACACTGAGCTATTTTTAATTGTCACCAATTATAATTCATTTACTTTTATGTGTCCTGGTTGTCACAATATTAACATTTGTAAGTCTTTCCCTTTGCAGGCTGTGAGAATCTGTTGTGACATCTCAATAAAGTGGGATTCAATCAAGGTGTGAATGAATTGTTGATCTTGTTATAAATAGAAAATGCCATATGTTGGTAAGGAAGGGATGTCGTCCTTTTTTCTGTTGTTGAGGACAGTGGTAATGAAAAAAAGTGAGTGGTCATGCCAGAATTACTAATAAAGTCCAGTCACTGAGACACGGAAAGAACTTCAGCTTTCCCCCTGCTATTAAGAAGGAAGGGATAACTATTAATGTCCTTAGCAGAGCTTCTGAAACATTTTTCATGGGGTTTGCAAAATGACTTGGAAATCAGGAAAAGCAGTGAGAGCACTGGGCTTGGAGTGAACCAAAGAAATTCTGATAACCTCCATATGGACTGAACCACCTAAAATGGATTGGAAAGTCTAACTTACAGGCAACTGGCTACGAACACATGTATGATGGCAGAAATTCTGGGTAGCTGAATGTCATAAAGGCCTAATACAGGCTTATTCTTGGACTATCTTTTGTTCAGATAAAGAATCAGTGCATTTCCTCATAAAACCAGTGCTCAGATATTGTCTGGGTAGGTTGCCTCACTTCTGCAGTACAAATTCCGTATTTATATCTGCTTTAGGTCTGTGACATTTCCTAAACATAGCTCTGGCCAACAAGCAGAAAGACTAATTGCTTTATTAAACTATCACTTAGAGCAAAACTCATGTCCACTTGAAATCTTGGGAACATAGCCGGTCTCAGAGGTAAAAGGATACCTTGCCCATCAGTCTATCCACAAAACCCTTGAACAGATTTATCCTTTTACATTAGGCTAAGGGCATGAGGAGGGGCTTCTCTTAGCTTTTGCTAACCCAGGGCAGAGAAAGGCACGCCACAGCTGAAATGCATACATGCACACAGAGTGCCGTGTCTCTTCTTCCAACAGGCAAGATGATCTGCCTCTCCTGTTGATTTTTCTAAATGCTGAGGTAATCCCCAAGCAATACTCCGTTCTCATTGGGAAGTTCAGATGTCTTCCATAATCTATTTAAACAGCTATTTAGGTATCACAGAGAAACCTGTTACTTTAGAAAAGGTAAGAGGATTCCAGCACTTGATACCAGCAGCCAGCTCTCAGAAGCCACCTGGGGCTGCCCGTGGCCACAAGGCCCCTCTATTCCCCTGTGCCAACCTCAAGGGACAATTGATGCATGAAGTCTTCATCACATTTGCTGTTGCTGTGTTTACTGTTCCTTTATTTATGTATCTAGAAATTCAACATCTTTGCATGTTTTGCAAGCTGTCATGACATGAGACGCTAGTAATAGACTATGTTTTGCTTGCTAACATATTTTTGACATATTTTAGCTTTTGATTATAAGATTGCATCTTTCCTTGCTACCATCTGTCTCAACTCAGTGGCACTCTGGCATTTACAAAAACAGTAGGGTGTAATATTTCTTATATACTTGAACTCTACTACAAACATGTTATTTTCAGTCTTAACCAATATGTCACACTTTCACACATGAAAGCTGAAATGCCTTATATCCTTTAAGGTATCTGTCAAAAATAAAGAACATATCATCACATTCAATTTGGCTGAGATGAGTAATATATTAATGAGAATAAGAATGGGAACGGTTTCTGACTTATAAATAGAACTGGCATTTTACAAGCCTCATTTATTCATGCCTGCATTTATCCTTTTGTCAGCACAAATGCGATATTCATACAAAACCTGGGAAATTCTTGTATGTAGCAAAATCTGCACAATATTTTCAAAGCTGGAGTTTTAAATATGGCACATTTTTTCTTGGAATATCTGGTAGCCCGACATTTTCTGACTTTACTTTTCTCTCTGTCCTCCATCTGTAAGGATGTAAGATTGTTACATTCAGCAAACTGGAAATCACACTTTATATCTACCCTGACAGCACTAGACAAGCAGTTCTAGACTTTTGGACTTGTTGTATGTGTGGGTATTTAAGGGTAGTATTTCAGCAGCACTGGTTTTCATGGGATAGAACTAGAATTCCATCAATAGGATAAGATATTAGAATAGCTGGAGAATGTTAATTTGGTCCTGTTTTGTAGGTGAGCTGGAGTAGCAGGGGACAGCGGTAGGCAAGGATAGTTTTTATTCCCTTTTTTCTTCTCCTTGAAACTGCAGGCAGTCAGGAGCCAATTCAGACCTGAGCAAAGCTCAGGTGTTGTGAGAGCTCCCCCTGGGGCGTGGCGCCAGTGAGCATCACCCCGCGGTGTGCACCACCTCCAATCCTGCTACCCATGCCAGAGCAGAGGGTGAGGGATGTCAGCTTAACAGCATTGCTGGCCAGAGTTGTGATGGCTCCCTCTCGTCAGTCCCAGACCCAGCTCACTCTGTGATATTTCATTTAAATTTACTGTTAATTATACATGGAAGATGCGTGGTGACTCCTTTGGCAACCAACGTGTCAAGTGTGTAAGTATGAAATTACTGAGAGAGACAAACAGAAGAAGCAAATGAACCCAGAAAAGAGTGAATATCACTCTCAAGCACACATTGCTTTTCAGTGAGCCAGCAGATTTGTTTCTACTATTACATTTATTTCAATACCTACCTTTGAGAAAAGCAACCTATTTCTACTGAGCAGTGTACAGATCCTGATGCAACGGGATTCCAAATCTTAGTGGTTCTTTAGGTAATATAGCAGCAGTAATAATAATGCTACTTTCTGAGGAAAAAGACAAGACACAAATCACACTCACACATAATGGTAAACTGAATTTATTTCCTTTTGGAAAACAATTCCAGTAATCTCCAGGTTCAGACCGCAGAGTAAACATTAATAACAGTAACATACAGGTTAGTTCAACTGATTCAAGAATTTGGCCGTGTGAAATCATTAAGGAAAGTCTTGAACACTCAAAGCTTCAAATGGTATCCAGGAAAAAAAATTCTTTGACAAACTACATAACAACTATTGCATATATGGTAATGCTATCTGTCATATCGCAAGGCTTACAAATATATATACGGGCCTTATTCAACTGTGGGTTCCTGCTCTGTGAGAAAGAGTCTCTTCATATTTTTTGCAAGAATCTTCAGCAATAAAAAATAGTCTTAGATTCATCCGTTTGTATACCAAAAGAGAGATTTCTAGACTGAAGTTTAAACGAAAGGGAGGCCAAACAGAGCTGCAGTGGAACATAGCTATTACCTTTTCCCTCCTCCTTGAAAAGGACATTTTTTCTTAAGCTATTTTTTCCCCTCACACAGTATTATTATTATTTGTGTCTTTCCTGAATAGGGCCCAAGTCCACTTGTCTTTATAAGACCATTTTAGTATCAGACAACATAATACATGTGCAACACTTTATATACAGGAAGTCTATCCGGTGCTCAAAAGTTCAAACACATGAACATCCAACAGTTTCGATAATACAAGTTTTATGGTACAATACAATGAATCTGAATAATATACATTAACAATGAAAGTTTCGTGCAAAGAGTAAAATGTGTTCCCTTTTTGTGCCACAAAGAATTCTCTGGAAGAGACGGGCCTTGCACTAACTGCTGTGCTGGGTCATCGTATGATTCTGCAACAAAAACAAAAGAGACAACTTAGTCACAGGACAGGCATTTCTGCGTGAAAGAAGGATGCAAAACCAATTTTCCCAACATATCCTGTAAGATGATGGGCTGGATAAAAGAGCATTAGTGACCTCTCCTTGTTTAAACTAGCCAGAAACAGCATCATTATGGAAGAGAGGAGTTCTCCCCAGCTGTTTCCACAGTATCCTTTACATGTGCCACAAGAAGGGCAAACACTCTCTACAGGTAGGGTGTGGGCTGACCTGCCCCAGTGAAACTGCAGACCAGGTCAGTGATCCTGGTGTCTGCTTACACATGGCTCATGGTTTATGCATTGTAAAAATGAGAAGTGCATTTGCCATAAAAGTCTTATGCTAACTGGCCTGTGCTTCCTAGACTGTGGCACTGCTTCCAGTGCACTCCTGCAGTAAAACCTATTTCCCCCACATGGTATGGCACATTAAAGTCTGTGCTACAGAGCTCAGAGACTGATGAGAAAACAGGAGGGGTTGGCACAGCCTGCCCTTTGGTCACCAAAACCCACAGGTTTTTTTTTCTCAGGTGAATGCAGTGCCTTTTGTATAGTAATACAGCATGGACTTTGGAGCCTTAAATTCTCCTTTCCTGTACAAGTAATCACCAAATCAAGCAGCAAACACAAGTTTCACCCTCTTTCCTCCTCACCCCTCAAACCAAGTTGACCCCTTTCAGTAAGATGTTATTGCGCTGTCTGTATTGGCTGATATCCTTCACAAACATTGACCTAAGAGCAAGGGACCAATCCAATACATATTAAGTTTTCTACAATGTACCCTGGATCCACAGATAACTAGAAAATGTCTGTGAATGCTACTTCTCAGACAACAGGGCAGCCACTGATTAGTGATGAATTTTCCCCTTAGTAATCGGGGCCAGATTTGGGCCAGTGACCCAGAGGGCAGGGGTGTCACATCCCATGATTTGCTCCCAGCACATCCAGACCCTTCACTCCACTTTATTAAGTTAATCTGTCTTTAAATCTCTTTGGACTAACACACTCTAGGATGAGCCTGTTCCCACAAGACAGTCATCATTTACAAGAAAGTGAACATCTACTGAACCATACCCTCCAGAGCCACCCATGAAAGGGCACATGAAAACAGTCTCGGTGAAACGAATGTGAAACACAGCGTGACTGCAGACCAGCCTAAAAATCCTCTCTCCCATCCTCCTTCACTCTTCTTAAACTGTGCACGCACACAAATAATAGTTCATGGGACATTTGGCAAGGAAAGGATCTTACAGTAAGACTGAGGAATTTTTAATGTAGTGCCATTCTCAAGATTAAAGGAAAATGACCCAGTGACACTCAAAGATGCAATTTCCAGATGTGAATACAAAATGATTTAATGCTGATGGCAGGAATTCCAGACTGTCCAAGGCCAAAGAGTGTTAAAAAAATATATTCCACCACTTGATTTCATCTAGTTCCTCATCCTTCCCATAAAATCATTTCAAAATGCTGTAAAGCACTAACAATAGATGCAGCCAAAAATGTTGTCTGGTCACAGGTAATGGGCTCTGACATTAAAGCACAAAAGCAAGGAAATTAAGAGTTAAGCCTGACACTCGGTCCTTTTGTCATCCTGTTGTGTCCATTTATTGCAGCACTTACAGCATAACACTACAGGCTTATTGGAGACCCTGCAGTACCTAGAAACAACAGGACAAGTTAAATATGGGGTGGAAGCCTGAATTCTGATTTTCTTCTCTGCCTCTGAGCAGGTGAAGTAATATACCAATTGGTACATTGCAGACAGATATTTGTGGGGGTCTTTTGTTTCTAGTCTACTGAGAGTAAGCACGTCAGTCATGCCCATTTTTTATTTCTTTTCACTAAGTGAAAAATGCATAATCAGTATGAAGCTGAATGAACAGTTGCATATGAAGCAGTCAAAAGGTGTTTTAAAATTGCAGCCGTAACTCTGCAGCAGCAATGACATTTTTGATTAAAAAATAAAAATGCACAAATATGAAGGAGACAAAATAAAATACAGCATAAGGACTGATTTGCCCCAGCTCTCAGTGTCCCTGACTCCCGTGCCCTGGCGCAAAATGAGATTCTCTGGAGATAATGAAGAAATAATAGAAAAAAACCCCAAACAAGCGTTGCAGAGAAGAATGAGACAGGACAGGATAGGAACATGAGGAAATGCTTTGAACAGTTTAGGCCTTAAAAAGGCAACAATATGTGTTGTAAATAGCCAAAACAAAACACAGTTTCCAAAGTAATTAAGGCTCCCCAAACCTGAGAGACTAGGGAGAAATACCTATTTGGCTAAGTTGCAAAAAAATACAAAGTGGAAGCGCTTCAGGAACATAACATTAACAAGAGAAGCAGGCAAAGGATGGGAGAGGAGAGATAAGAAAAGGAGGAAAATTCTGTAATCCCACAGAGAGCCATATTCCACTCTACCAAAAGCCATCTATTGGAGACCCCATGTCTAAGTGACTGAAAATTGCAAACATTAATCCCAGTTATGAACTGTTGTTGTTTTTATGAGGGGTGGTATGTTTAAAAATTTAGGGCAAAAATTCTCCTCTATTATCCACACAGCAGATCTCGACTCTGATGGTCTCTTGGCCTCGTGTGCAGCGAGCTGCCGCCTCCCTGGCAGTGGGAGATCAGGCAGGCAGGGAAAGAGGAATTTGGAGCTCCCGCCGGCAGGGACGTGGCAGGGCCAGGGGAGAGCAGAATATTACACATGAGATCCCCTGTGTGGCTCAGAGAGCTCGCTGCCCTTCACTAAAGACACTCTAGACAAGCCTGAAGCACGCCTCCTCCAGAACCTTCAACTAGTTTGCCTGAGTTTGGAGCAATTAGTACCTCCACTTGACAAAGAGAAGTCATTTAGTGAAGTACAGGAGGCATCATATGCTCCCCTTCTTTGCCTCCCCCAAATTTGATTGTGCATAAGCACATCTGTTTAATTATGTGGTAGTCTCCCTGCAAAGCAAAAATGTCAATTTCCTGCTTAGCCATGGAAAGGGGAAAAAAATTTTCTCAATATAATCTTTCCTGGACTTCAGCAACAGCTGTGTTCCAATTTCCAAGAGCTGGGATCTCATGAGGAGACAGTAAATTCAAGTTTTGCATGCACAAGATGGAGGAACAGGGAAGCAGGATGGGTGTGTGTGTCACTGCATTTGTTATCATGTAGACACAAACCAGGAAAACTCCTATATCCCCAATTTCTATGTCTCAGTGTTACCTGGAAAGCAGATAAATTACCTGGGAGAACCTGAAATCAGTATATTTCACAAGCAAAAGAAACTCTTTAAGTGCATTTTTCCTCTTCCTAGAAATAATTATTTTTGATAGCTGAATCCAGAATCCCGACTGTTATGTGACCTACTATAAAATTACATGCCACCACTTTTCTGGATGAAAATGCTTTGAGATATCCCTATTCTAGTGTTAAGGACTTGAAAACATGCAAAGAATTTCAGGATAATACTGTGTGGAAGAATCTCCTTGACAAACAAATACAGAAAGGTTTCTTCACAGAAAGGCTCGAGATTACTGAGGTAATAATACTTGTTGTTTGGTGCATGCCTTTGTGTTTCAGAGGGAACATGAGAAGTAATAGCTAGCAAAAAGTTCCTGCCCACAGCATCAAAATTAACGAAGAAAAAAATACCCACAGATAGCCACAGACTCAGTAGCCCATTAGAATCCTTAATGTGAACTGTGGTTGCATTCAATTTAAATGGGACTTCTGTGTTTTATGAGCAGATGAAACAAGACATGGCTGTACCTGACAAACAGTGCAAAGAGGGTACACATGAAGAAGTATAAAGATGAAATGTAGGTGCATTATTTCAACAGATGGTAACAGTACCACAGCAGCATGTTATTTTTTCCTTAGTTCAAGAACACAAACATGAGTAATCAATCATCACTGATTAAGTAATTATGGTACCCTACATGTTATCACTTACCTGGAATCCTTTATCTGTGTACATTATAGACCATCTTGTATTTTTTTGCATTTAAAAAAAAAAATAAAAGTGCACCCCACTGCACTGCAATCCAGCTCCAGGTTGTAAAACAGAACTCTACATTACTATCAACCTTTAAGCGCTACAATTTACTTTTTTTTTTTAACAAAAGCAATTGGTTTCCAACAGTCTGGATAATAAGTCTTTTGACCTGCATTCTTCTTTGACCCATTAAGGTCACCCCTGTGCTCGGGCATATAGCTGACTTAGGAAATGCCTGCAAGTCCTGCATTTCATCTCCTACCCACTCAAAATAAAGCTTTCTTTAAATGTGTCTGTACGGGTCCCCGAAGACCAGGGAGGCATCCCTGTAGTGGGCAATGGAGGGACAGAAGCTTCTGCCTTTATTAATGAATGCAGACCATTATGAGTCTGGCTGGCTCCTGCACTGTTCCCAGAAGCATATACTGTACGTGACTTAAAATGCTAGAATATTGACACAAAGCGAGCTGGGCACCCCTAAGGAAAATTACTCCTTGGATATAATGTAGGCTCGTAACAGCTATTAGAGTACAAAATAAAACCCTCCGGGATCAAACTGACATATACCGCATTCTACCTACTCCTCAAACATTAGAAGAATTTCTTTGTGAAGGCATTCTCAAGGACAGCATTAAACTGACTTTTGTAGCAATCTGCAACAGCTTTTTGGCTTACAGCTTTTAGTACTAAATCTCTAGTTTGAATCAATATAAGTACTATATCTACCACATTAATCAATACATTTGGTTCAATACACGTTCTATTAAATTATACTTTCTAATCAAGATTTCTGCTTCTCTTCCCTTTTTTATTCCAACTTCTTATCCTGTACCACACTTCTCAAACTGTCTGCAGCTAAGAAAAGGATGTTGGATTTTCCAGAACCAAAGGGTAAGAAAGAAAGGCTCATGGAAGAGCAAGCCTAGCAAAACCTAGCACAGGATCAACATGGTTTCCAGAACTTTGGTCCACTGCTTACTTATCCTGGCTGACATGACCTCTAACACAGAAAGCTTTGTACTGGACATTGTTAGAATATTATGCCATGTGAAAAGGCAAGGGAGGAGGGAAGAGGAGTATTAAGTGGTAACACCAAAATCGAATGAATGAAACTTACTTAGACTAAACTATAAAAAGTGTAGCATAAAAGGTTATTTTTCTGTTTCTTCAGATTTGTGGTGCTTCAATATTGCAGCACAGAGTTTCCTGTCAAGACCCCATTATATTGCTGAAGGATTCTTTCCTGGTAAACTGTAATATGATTATACTCAAGGATTGAATCGATGAGTTACTTAGATTTGTACGATACTAAGATTAAATACAAACTATAAATTAAGATGTAAAAACATATTATTTAGTCCAGGTCTTTGGGGATATGTGAAACACTGGGATAGAAGATGTCTCCAGCAATCTGAGCGATCTACACAGTTACAGTAAATTACTTTCCCACACCTGTGTTAGATTTGGTGGAATGTGACTGTTCTTCATAAGAAGAGAATATGAAATGCAATGTCAAAATGATAAACATGCACATTTCAGGCATGCAAAACATTTGCCACTGTCTTACTGATCAAAACCACTGCACTCATGTCCCTCACTTACAGCCAGTTTCTCTTTTCCTAGCTCCATATAATCACCGTGAACCTGCAGAAAAACTGTTGCATTTTCTTTTGACATTTAACATCATCTCACTCAGCTCACAATAGTGTCTTATAATACTTTCTACATGACACTATGTCACCATTAAACAAAAAGGTGAAATAGCATAATAAAAGAGAAGAACAAGAATTCATAGAATTTAAAGACAGAAAAGACCCATTAGGGCGTTTTCTCCACCCATCTTGCCAGTGTTGGATTATTGCCTATAGCGTAATTTCAAGTGTTTTGCCCAGTCCAATTTTAATTAGAGCTTCCAATGCTCCTCCTGGGAGACTATTTCACAGCTTCACAGACCTCAGGGTTAGTATTTTTTTCCTGATGTTCATCCCAGGAGAGGAAGAGGCTCAGCCAACCCCAAATCAGACATGAAACCAAATCTGCATAGTTAGGAGCTGGTTTCAGTAGAATATCTGGGCCATTTCGAAGCATCTGAAACCAGTAAACTTACTTTCAATGCCCCAACACATTATGGCACTGGCTCCACTGCTGCTGCAAGCAATTAAGAATATTCAGTTATGTGGGTTTCTAAGGCTCAGTTGCTGTATAGGTAAAAAAATAGTATAGGTGGGATTTGGGTTTCTGTACTAAGGGTAATGACTTCTATAGTGCACTCCATCAAATGAATTAATTGGAGGTTAGGGTCATATCCAGGTTCATTCGTTGGTTCTGTAATCCTTAATTGTACTGACAGAGCATCCATGGACATTCAGATTGTAAACATTGCTATCTTTTTCACATATGTGAAATACAAAAAGAGCAACTTCAGTTGAAGCTGATTAACAAGTGAGAGATTATTTCCCCTCTCAGACTCCACTCTTCCTTTCATAAAACACTAACTACAAGAAATTAACTTGAATTACTCTATCTGAAATGTTGGAACTAACAAATGTTTCTGATGTGTTTCACCCCACGAATTGCAATGCTTCTGACACAAATGAATATATATTCATATTTCAGTGGTCACACATGCTGAGTGAATGAGGGAGCTAGAAAAGAGATGATGCCTAATAGTTTTTCATAGATGAAAAGTAGAAGGCTGAATGGAGACTTTGGAGTTCTGGAGAGAACAGAAAAAGTCCAGGCAAAGTGTCTCTGCCACCAGCATCTCCACTACTGTAGTGCAGTTGGCAGAGCAGGAGGAGTAGCAATCAATTTATAAATACACTAAAGTAGGCATGGGGTTTCATCCAGGCCAAGTTTGCTCAGCAGCACAGACCTAACAAAATACAGTCCCCGAAACTTCAGATTCCCAAGGAAATTGATCTGAACTAAACCAGAGCTATGTCCACAACAAGAAAGGGGCCAAATCCCATGAGAATCTGTGTTCCCATAAATACCATTTATGTGTGGTGAGTTGATGTTTACCAGCCTTTGAGAATCAGATCTGTTCTCAGACATGCTTGCCAATTAAGTGGTCATCTTAGAACATGACTGACCACTGTTGACAATGATAATTAAGGAAAGTCTACACAATTGCAGTCAATCATATAAATTAATTCACCTAAGCTATGTGATTTCATATAATGTTAATGTTTCTGAAATAGCATGACTGCTAATCAGATTTTATTCTTTATCATATTTGTCTAAAACTCTCAGTGTTCTGGTTTTTCCACTCAGCATTTCCAGCTGGGCCAGAGAAAAACTACCAGTAAAAAAAATATCTCAAATTGAAAAGCATGTTCTCAGGGATGCAAACTGAAAATTCAAACCAAACCCAAACCAAACCAAGGCCCTGACACCTATTTTTCTTCAGAGACTTCCAGTAAGTCACTAGTAAAATGTCAATGATTCCTTTTGGATTCATTACTATATGCGAGTACATATATCACAGATTTGTTGTATGGAAAAGAATGACATATATTCCTGAGTGCAGCAAATAAGGCTTTCATCATTGTCACTAGAAGAGAACAGACACAAACACCGATGCCTGTTCACCATCCTTGCACCTTTCTCATTATGAGCGTTGGCAGGGGGCTCCCAGCTAAGCCTCTGACATAAATCAGAGTAGCTCGAAGGCTGTTTTAACCTACAGTGCCAGGCAATCGCCTCCCGTGAGCCTGCCTCACCCTGTCTGCTGTTCACTGAAATGCAGTAAAACTTGCAACAATGTCTTCCATTTCAGGCAAGGTGTGTGCCTGGCTGCATGGGAAACGGGTGTGCATTACCCCATAAAAGAAAAAGTGATGGGGAGAGAGGGCAATGGTCAGGGCATGTTCGCAACAATTCTTCAAAACTAGGAAACCTCTCTGTTCTTTTATATGGCAAAGGGGCTGTACTGATAATCAGGATCCAGGTCTGAGCCTTGTCTCTAGAAAAACAAGGCCTTTGTGATATTTCAAATGTTTGAAATTAATACACAAGCATTCTTCTCCAATAAGAAAATTGTTCATTAAATGAGAATAAAAGCTTAAACAAAGAAGGTAGAAGGAGGCACTTCTGAGAAATATATCAAAAGTCTTATTACTTTAGAATATGGTTATGGTTACCCTGGTATAAATTAAGAAAAGCTCCACTGAAATCAAGGGAGTTTCAAGACAGGAACAAGCAGGAATATAGCCAGGCCTTTAGGGTTTAAAACAAAGTGAATATTGCTTGTATACTGATCGATTCTTGAACACCCTCTGCAGAGGCCACAGCCAGAAGTCTCTTCACCCTGTCAGACACAACAAGCAGAACCCAAAGCTGAACAAATACAGGTTTGTCTGCAGCTATTGTACAACAGACTAACGGCACAACAAGCCTTGATAGGCAATACTGCCTAATAAGATATTCAGGGATTAAGTCAGTTTTTTACAAGGCGGGTGTTCATGGGCTAGCTGTTGCTCTGCTTTAAATGTTTTTCTTTGTTATGTTTAATTTATCATGCTGGTACTTTCTAAACTACAATATCTGTAAACAAGTTTAAGTTTGCCTGACCTCTCCTTTTACATCCACAGGCAGCATTTCTACTTTGTGCTCTGATTTCAGATACCTTAAAGACAAATAAATCTGTGAGGGGAGAGAGAGGTAACAAACCTAAACAACAAAAACAAACCCCTTTGTCTGACAATATGTGATCATTTCATGTGCATACAAATTTGCCTAGCTGTGAGTGAGGAACTGGCTCCTGGAATTGGAGCTATGCTATGCACAGATTCCTTTATAGGTCAAACCCAATTAAACAAACTACTACTAAATATTTAACAGCTCAGTGCAGTAATTAGTGACAAATAATGGAAGCTTAAACTGATAATTGCACAGAAATGTCCTGTTGGAAATATTACATGTTCCTTACTCCTCCTCTTTCCCTCATAGTCAATGAATCCTGATCCTTTTCAAGGATTAAATGACAAAGGAATCTGGATTTTGTGTATATCTATTTGGTCTGCAATGAAGTTTTCTATGACTTGCGGAAAAGAACTTTCCAAAGGGAATTCTTCTTCTCAAATTTCCATTTTGGGTTCTCTGCTTTTAAGCAGAGTAATTGCTAAAACATGAATTGATTTCAAATCTTCAACCAACCTGCAGGTCCAGAATTCAAGCTCCTGTCCATAGGATTCAAAAGGTCACCCAATTAAAATGGGGAAGCACACAGAGCTGTGATTTATATGCAAAGGGCAACCTTTAAAACAATGATACTTTCCAGTTTTCCACAGGTGTATGTACAAGAATCTCTTTGAACAAAATTACAAGTGAAATTACAAGTTTCTTGATACAGCCTGAAAGAAAAGTGCTGTAACTTGTCTGCACTCCTATTATAAAGACAGACACATCCCACACTTGTATCGACCGCTGAGTTCACCTCCCTACCTTCCTGACGTAACACTGGGTATTGTGCTTACCAGGTGACATGGGGACAGCCTGGAATCTGGATTCTCCACACATTGCCAGCTGGTGTGTGGGGCCTTGTACAACAGCACCTGGCACACTGGAGGTTGTGGATCAGCCCAAGATTAACTCACAGTGGCTAACAACATTTTCGCTCAGGTGAAAGCAAAGCCTGAACAAACCCAGTTTTAAAATCAGCAAACTTTCCTTGCACATGTGGAAATCATATTTGGAAGTTATCCATCCAGCAAGCATGCATGCATACACCCAGTTAAGATAATGCAGAAGTGGACGGGAGCATATGCTGGATCCTGAAATCAGGAATGCAAATGAGAATTTGTCCCCTTGTCCACAGTACATCAATTTTAGACTGTGTAGGATAGAAAAGGAAAAGATATGATGCTCTGCTAGCTCTCCTTTTCTTCTAAAAGCTCCAAACTCTGTTGCACATTGGTGCATCTTTTTCCTTCAAGACAGTTTGCAAGGAAAGCCAGATTGAGCAGATTTGATGGAAACAGCCAAGGATTTCTGAGCTGATAAGCAGAGGCCCCCATGGATTTTGAGCTCTGACTTCCTTCACAACCGGTTACTGTGCCAGCCCATCTTGGACATCTTACAGTCCTTATTCCTACAGCTCTTCAAACAAGGAGTAGCAGGAACTGGGACAGTGCTTATATGGCAGGCTTGGTGTGTGTGTGTGAATTACAAATCTACTGCTTGGAAAAGAAACTAAGGACAATTTTTATCCCTTCATAGCTGGCGATTAATTAGACAGTTAAGAACCCTATGTTGAAATGTTTTGTTCTTAGAGCAACCTCATCTGAGTTTCCCGCTTTTAAGTCCAAGAATATTCCATGTTTTAAAGGTGACTTTTAGAGAGACCAGAATGCTATTTTGCCCTTTATAACAAAGTCATTCTCTAAATTTTGTGAGGACACACACTGTAAATCAATAAATCTGGAGCACTTACTAACATGTGGTACCAGGACAAGAAAATTTCATGTTTGTCATTGTGGTTGTTGGTTGTAAAATGCCGTTTGGATTCTCTATTGTCTTCTGTTTTCTGGTTTGTTTTTTTTTTCAATTGCATTTGTGTAAGTGTGAAATGTGACCACAGCTAAATGGGAGGAATTTTACTCTCACTTTCTCCTGTTTACAGACCTCAAAAAATGGGGAAGACAGCAAAGTCCAATTCCTACAATTTAATACTCCTCCCCCAAACAAGAAGCAGTGCACAAAGAATGCCTTTTTCCTTCCTCCCTGTGAAAGATGACGTATTCTCCTACCAAATGTCATTCTCTGAGGTTGGTCATTCTGTTTCTTGTCAGGCAGCTGGCCAGTGACACGTTGCAAGTCAGATGTGTCATTAGGTCCTGCCTAGACCCTGTACTGACAGTCGAAGAAATGCCCCCACCCCACACCTCTGGTTTGGCTTGTGATGCTGGGTACTCCTGTCTCCTTGGCTGTCTCCTGCTAGGGGATCCAGCCTCCTGCAGCTGCTGCTTTCACCCCTCATTGCCCATTAGGACTGTTTTTAGTGTGTGGCAATCTTTGGATTGAGTGAAAAGAATCACATTTACGAGGAAAATAACTAGAGACAACACTCATTTGCTGTCTACATTTAGTGCCAAGGTATCTGAAACAGAGAACTTTAATTCCTTTACAAAAAGATGTGCTGTAACTATGGTGAGGCTAATCTATAACCCTCACGATCTTATGTAATTTGTTACTCCAAGTTAATTTTAATTCATCAAAACAAAACCCACCTAATAAAAATATCCCTTTAAAGTAAAGTATTAGCTTGAACCCAGAAAAAAAATAAAAAAAGCAAAATCTTTGCAGTTGGAGGGCAATTCATCATACCACAGTGAACACTTCTATAAATTCAAAAGTTAGCTATAAACAAGTACCCACAGCAAGAGTGCCATGCATAAAGGGGCAGGCAACAGGAGGCCTGCTTTCTAATAAGCCCTCAAAGGAACCTGCCACACAGAAGTGGCACTTATCCTAATTTAAAGCTCTCACAGTTACTTTACCATGGCAAAATTTATAAACTAATAACTTTAGTAAACAGACTGGCATTCCAAACAAAAACCCACACAGTAGTTCAGGCCCACAGAGAAAACAGCTTTCTTAGAAAGGTACTGTCTTCAACAGTGAGATAAAACATTTGTTTGTTGGCTACTCTTACAGTCCCTGATGTTCAGTAACAATTCTGCACCATTCCATCACATCTATACTGTCACTTCACTGTGGTTTGCAGTCTATTGTCCCCACAAATCTTTTTAGCATCCTAAGGCACATTACACACCTGTATATATGTGTCCTAGTCAGCTCAAACAAAGAAATACTTCTGGATTTGAAAGAGCCTGCTCTGGGTCTGTGACCTCCCTAAAGTGGGATTAAACAGTCAGGGCAATTTGCTTTCAAATTGTCAGTTTAAAAACATATTTAGTATTTTCAATTAAAGCTCACATTCTCACCTCTATTAGTTTTGATTCTCAGTAACTGTTAAAAATTTTTTAAAAAATCTACTGTTCTTCACTTATATACATGAAGAAATAAGAAAATCAGAAAGGAATAGTAAGGGCTAAGCAGCAAATTACAGAAATCTCTGTAATACACGCATAGTGGATTTTTTATTTTGTTATATCCCAAAACCACATCACTTTGTACAAAATTCCTTTTCAAATCAAAGTGATACTAAAGTAAAACAACTGCAGGCAAAATTTCTAAGACATGACACAGTTTGTGTCAGAACGCTCATCACTTCAGGCTGACCTGTCAAAGTATCTTGGGAAACATGGTAAAAAGACAAATCTGCAAGTTGGTAAGGAACTCTGAATGATAAGAACTATGTGTTGCTCACAAACCATGGAATGCTGTGCCACGTTAGCTGAGCTATGCTGGTGCCCACATCAGATGTCCACCCCTTCCCACTGCTTCTAGGCACACCTGCTCAGGCTGTGCTCCTAAGAGCATTGAGGGGGAGCCAGCATCAAGAAGCTTTTACAGAAGAAAGCAAAGAAATAAAAAGTTTGCGCTTAAGTGAGTGACGTGGAATTGAAAGATCAGGATTTAGTACTATACACAGACACCTGCTGTCAGCAATAGAGTAGAGCCATGTCATAATTTGATATGGGTGAAATTAGCAAGACGACATTTTTGGACCTTGACAGGCAATTTCTGTCACCTGCATTTTCAGGACATTCTCAGCGACTTGCAGAATCCACCCCTGCATCCAACCCACTTCCTTGGGGGACCCAGTGTTGTCTCAAGAAGCCTCTTTTTAGGCATTAAGAATTAAGATTTTGGCCACAGGGCTTGTTTTTCCAGAAACAAATGCATTGTCAAGACAATCTACAAACTCACCAGAGAGTAATTTCTAAGGGTTTTTGAAATACCTCTTTTTGCAGATATATTTCCCTATTAATCCCTGCACAAAAGTCCGACATCTGTAGAGACTTACAATTCTCTGCTAAATTTTCAGATTAATTCCTACATGTTGACTGTATATTATTGTAAATTCACTCAGCCTAAACATTCAAATCATGGGCTACCACAGTCCTCTGTGCGTGTTAAAGCGTTCCTAACACTGCCCAAACATATGCCAGCTTCTAATAGTCCCATGGGATTGTTATACCAATTAAAAATCCCTGGAATTCATTGGAGTCTAAGACATGCCTGTGAGGACCAAAAGGGAGTGATACAGAACCAGCTTGCAAAATAAACAGGATTTGCTGCGTACTGAGGGAATCCTTGGCTGTCTGACTAAGGTACCTTTTATACTGGCAGGGGATGCAAATTGGAGCCTGAGGATCTGCACTTTCATTTTCAAAGCTCTTTGCAAACATCAACCACTTCACCTTCACACCATTGCTTCAAGGGAAGTAAATATGTACAGTTCCAGCATCTTCTGTTTTCTGGAGGTGCAAAGAAGCACAGGGCATTTTTACAGTCTCTGTTCAGGCATAAAAGGGAGCTTTTGACAACCTCTTCTTTCCTGGGCAAATGAGTTTCTCAAGGCCACGGAGGGAATTGGTGGCAGAACAGGGTTTTCTGGAAAGATCCTGCTATCCAGCCTGGTACTGAGTCCACCCTGCCTAACCTGCAACACACCAAAGTAAGTTGCAGAACTCTAGCCACACACTGCCTCAATACAAAGGACAGATTACTGCGTGTCACTCTCCATAATCTCTCCTGTAAGAGGAATTCTACACACTTCCCGGGGACCTCCCCCTTTGCTTCGCCCCACAATGGTGGCAAGGTTAGAGACAAGTTGTTCTCTCAAGGTTGAGATTAAAAATGGCTCTGTGTTTTGCTAAACATGCCTCTGAAGCATGGGCAGCACGTGTGTGTGTGTGCGTGGTGTGTGAGCGTGTGTGTGTGAGCGTGTGTGTGTGAGTGTGTCTGAAAAGGACCCCAATGAAAGGAAGGAATGAGAGATGCTAAACAATGCTGTGCAAAGTTGCAGACTGTTCGGCTACAGGCCAGAAAATGAATCCAATTTTTCATTCTGTCATTATAAATATTTCAGTGCAAATGGTACTGATTTTCTGCAACTGTGGTTAAGCAAAGGGCCTCTGAGTGAATATTTAAGGGGAAAAAAAAAGAGAAAAAGAAAAAGAGGGAAGGGAAAAAAAGAAAAATAAGAGGGAGGGGGAAAATTAAGGTTAGCAACCAATTAATTTCAAACTTTCAGTGTAAAAGATTCTGGGAAAAATTCTACAGTGATGCAGCGTGTGACTCGAAGGAGGGAAAAAAACATTTACTCTGCTCTTCTTCTGACAGTTTCTCATAAAATATCTGCAGTCCATCTATCTTTTAGTACTCCAGGCTCCTCTGGAGAGCAGAAAATAGTAGTTTAAAGCTCACTTCAGTGCCAGTCTGCGGGAGATTGCTTTCCACAGGACCCCTGCTGATGGAGGCCTAGGGGAAGAGGCCCAGGAGTTATTCAATCAGTCCAAGGCTCTGGGGCGGCCAGGGCTCCTTTGAGGGCTGATTATAAAGCTGCCCTCCTGTTGCCTGCCTCTGAACAGAACGAAATGAGCAGCCTCTTGCTGAGCAGATTCTGCAAGAAGGAATTTCACCTGTCATGGAGTTTGTCAGAATTTCAAGATTTATCTTGGTGCAAAATTAATAAAGTACCAACTAGGATTTCAGCCTGACTACTCAGCTGTGTCATCTCAAAGTGATCTTTCACCTAAGAAAACCTGGACACAGAGCTACTGAAGTCATTCTTGCCCTACTTTTGCTCAGGAGCTTTGGTGGATGCTACAACTGAATAATAAAATGATTAGAAGTGGGTTTCCTGACAATTACACCCAACGTCAAGTGCTGGGTGGGTGCTACCGTCCTAGTGCGTGACCTTCCACCTCACTTCTGTGGTTAATAAATCTCCCTGGAATAAGCTAGAAATCTGAAATAGAAAAAGATCATTTCTGCAGTTTATAACCTAGCAGGTCCCTTATGGCAGCACATCTGTTAAGTTCATACACTGGTATTCCAGGTCTGGATTTGATTTATAAGTTTTAAAGGAATACAAACAACAGACTACATGAGATTACATCCAGTGAAACACTGCAAATTAATATTGCCGTGACAGTCAAGTACATGGTCTTTTACCCATATTCTGAGTTTAATGTTGTGGTAAAGTGCCATATTGATAAAGCATCATCTAAATCTCTGTGAGCTGAGTGCAATTCTTTCGAAGCTAGACAGTCTCACCAGTCTTCTGACAGTGCCTTACAGCAATAATAATAATAAAAAATCTTCACACACTACCTGTTTAGTTAAGACTGAACTAGCTTATGGCGCTTGGTCACATGAATTTCAAGTCTCAGGTAGCAAAGCAGCTTCCTGCCTACAAGAGGGCTTTTCAGCTAAAAGAGTAGATCAACTTGGAGAAAATAAAATTCAGCTGATGGGAAAATAAATAGTATTCGATTTACAATGCCATTGGTTCAGATCTTGACATGGAGAGACAGAGATCCACTGTACCAAGAAACTGTAAAATATGCCTAGATTGGGAAGAAAGATGCATTTGCTATCCACAGCTCTTACCCTGAGCTGTGACAATTTCTCTGTACTGTTCAACTGTGTGCTGTTTGAAGCAACAAATCTACCATTCTGTCTATTTGCTCCCCAGAATTTTCTAACAAGAGCTTAAAACAAATGGTAACATATCCTTTACCTGCCTCCTCACCCTTAAATGGCAATTCAGCATTAATACACATCATGAAGCCAGCTTTACCAGGCACTAGTAGTGTGACAGTTTTAGCACCAAGAGATCTCACAGTAAAGGGGGAGAGAGAAAGCACGCAAGTGAATGCACAGATGGTGGGAGGGGACACAGGGTGCTCTCAGCAGGTTACAGTAGAGATGCATTAACTCCACAGAGGGATAAGGGCTTCCCACCAGTACAGTCATGAATTATAACTGAGCATGGGAGTGAGTTCTTAGTGCCTGTCTCACAGCAAATATACTGTTCCATTTTCCTGCACAATCACCTTTCACCTTTACAAATGCAAAGCCAAGCAAAATGCACCACTAATATTTAACAATATCACAGGTTCTTTATCTTACACAGCACACATCTACACACAGGAAGCATGGGGGGAGGCAGAGTATTCACTGACATGGCGTATCCCCAAGCAAACTTACACACCCATGATCTGTGACTGTGCCTAGCGATTCTCCTGCAAAATGAGACTGTAACAACACAGAAAAACAACTAAAGCTGCACGTAGAAATGTGTGTAACTCAGCAGTATTGGTTCATGAGAACTGAATCATCTCTTTCTCTCTTCCTTTGTTAACAGGGTGGAGAACACTCAATTTCAGCTTTGAACACAAAGGAAGATCAACTTCAAAAAAAAAAAAAATCACAAGAGCCTGCAAAATTCCGCTCTTTTCCCATCCAAAATGTTTACACCTTGGTTTGATCAACGCATGGGGAAACTGACTCCAATAACAGATAGAAGCACTAAACCTAAAAGCTGTTCCTTCTGGCTGGGAGACATACACGTCTTTTGCAACATACACTTCTAGTTGTGTAGCCACTCTGCACCAGAGCCTTTTTCACTCATGTTTAGAATGGAGTGGCCTAATGATGCTCTTACCTTGCCTCTGACAGGAAAAAAATAAAAGGCAAAACCAAAGTAAAGGAAAAAAAAAGGCAAAAGGAAAGAAGAAAAAAAAAAAAAAGGCACCACTTTTGAGCCAAGTTCGCTGTTTACTGGAGAGTCTCTTTATGAATCACTGACCACACCTTGTTTTCCCAAACTATCTGCACCTCCTCCCTAGGGGAATTCATCCCCTCCCAACTTTCCTCCTACTCAATGAACCTATCAATGGAGAAAACTCGTTCTTTTTGGCAGCTGTAAATTTGACCAGTTTTAAAGGATTAATTTACCATGCCTTTCACTTTCGTTTAAATCCTCAGTGTTTCTCTTCTAAATGACAGCATGGCAAGCATTGCTTTTAAGCAGTATTCATCTTGCTTACCACATCTCAGCTTTTTACAGGCGGCTGCTCTCTCTCCAACAATGGAGCCTTACTACTTTATAGCTTGAGGGCAGAGACTCTCACTAGCTGTAGACTTGCTGCAAATATCACAATAAAGGACACAAATGTGAATTTCTTGTAAAATACAGGATGGCTCTGGAGGTACCTTGCTTTAGAAAACTCTGTCAAGAGCAAACAATATATCTTTCTCCAAAATGCACAGCAGCCACACAGTTGAAAGAGCTTTTCCAAGTGATCTAACTTGTCAATGGAATCAGGATGCTTGTGAATTTTACACTTTTCTCCACTCTAGGCCTCTGATCGATATTTTAGCTTCTTTCACACTTAATATACTCAATGCTGGTTTGGCAGCATGTCTTATGGAACTTAAAAAAAAAAAAATCCCTGAATCACCTGAGGAGGTGCTCTGCAGTGGAAGAAGGTAGGGTTTGAACTACAGATCTTAAGAGGCAGCAGTTTTGCTGCTACCAAAGCCCTGTACCTATGCTTTGGTACACTGAAAGCATGGAGGAGAGAGGATGCTGGGAGCAACAACAACCTTGTGCCAGTGCTGCGGAGGGAAGTGGGGGCAGACCTCGAGCTGCAAACTTCCAGTGATAACCATGTGCCACCACTCATTGGGAAATGACAGGACCAGTGGAGAGTGGAGCCAGGAATAAAGAGCTTATTCATGGAGATGGAGTGAGGGGGGCCAGCAGCAGGGTAGGGGGAAGGGAAATCAGATTTGCAGAACTGGCCATGAAGCTCCTCAATACACCATAGCTGGATGCTTCATAAAGTCACACTGATGGCAGTCCCGGAGATGGCCATCTGTTGTCAGCTCTGGGCCAGATGAAAGATAATATAATGGCAGCTACTGGTAGCTAACAGCAGGGCAGTTGTAGGAAGGAATGTGTCCTAGAATGAAGAAGTGGTGCTTCCTGTTTAGCACAGAAAATCAGTCATCGATATCAACTACATTAGCAAGAAATTAATGGATGGACAATTAAGAGAACTGATCTACCAGGGAAATTATTCATATGCAAACAGAGTGCTTATTTCTTCTGCTTACTCCAGGTGTATGTGCCAACTGATCTGACTAATGGCAAGGTGTAGGCTGAAACATTCAGGGCACAGATGATAAAACCTCATTTTCTGCAAAGGGCAGAATTCCATTTCTAATGATTATCTGTGGGTCAGGGAATACATTTACTGCTTTCCCTGCCCTCAGTCTATGACAGGACTCTGATGTTCGCTGTTTCTATAAAGACTGAGGGTAGAAATTGGCCTTTATGTAACAAATGAACTTCCCCCTATTATCATGATGATTTATTTTTACAGGTGCCTTATCATTATTAACAGCATCATGCAGAAGAAAAAATGTTTGCCTTCCCAAGCACTGTTATTTCTATCTTGTTTATTTCTTTGTCCCATTATCTCCTTTCTGCTTCTCTTCTACTCCTCTGCTTTTTGTTCCCTTCTTCTTCTGCCTTTCTGAGCCTTTTTCATTCTGCAGCAACTTTTGATTTGCTTCTTTAGGCTGAAATCTCGCACACCTCACTGTTCTATTTGCTAAAAAACCTCAGAAATTATGATTTTAATGTTGACATGTAACATCACTGATACATTTCAGAGAACATTTGCTGCTTCAGACTGGAAGCCATGAATTTCATTTAGCATTTTTACATGTCATAAGGACTTGCAAGTCATAAGGATTACAGACTGTACTACATTACCTGATTCTGCACAATCTATTTAATATAGACCATAAGAGTCAATTTGGAGAAGAGATGCATGGGTTATTTTTTTAATAGGTACTTATACAAAAAGAATCCTGCCATACAAGTGTATAAACAGGAAGAAATAGGCAAAATAGGGACACCTATTCAAGCATACACACTTTTGGGTATGACTCTATCCATTAGAAAGGGAAGAAATATAAATTTTTGCTTGTTTTTGAATAGGTACTTCATGAATGTCACTAAGGACAGTATATTTACTTTTCAGTTCTTGACCATTTTATTGTTCCTTAAGTCTGAATTTCTTTTCAAGATTAAAATGTGTATTTAAATATAATATCCATCACTTAAGTGCTCTACTGTCTTTGCCAGTTGATTCTGTACTTTCATCAATAATATTACTCAAGCATCTGAAAAAACTCATAATTGTCATTCAATTGCTGCAGAAATTTAAGGAATGTTCTCGCCAGGAATGTATAAGGGATGTTGTGAACACATTTTTTCCTGCTTATTTCCAGGAAAAAGTGTAGAAAATGTCACAGTATGGTATGTAGAGTTGTTAATATATGAAGTATGTGGAGACAAATAAGACACATTAATACTAAGCTCATCTTTGACAAGAACTATTTAGTGAAATCAAAATGGTCCCTGAAAAATTCTGGCACTTTGGGCTTGTTGGGCTTTGCAATATGCTATAAATATTCATGAACTAATGAAGTACCCACAGGGAGTGTTTACATTTGAATAGGCCAATCAAAGGCGGGTGAACTCTCAAGTTCCAAACCTGGAAATTTCTTATTTAGAAAAGAATTACTGCATGAAAACCTAATGTGGCCATAACACCCCTCAGTCCCCAGGAGGGAAGGGGCGCTGGAAGGGAATTCAAAGAATTTCTTTTTGTATTTAAACTTTGTTTGACATCGAAGCAAAAGACTTGCAGGGGAAACACTTAGAAGGTATGTCCTTAAAGAGCTAATGCATGAGTGCCTCCACGGTGCTTCTCCTGATTGCCTTTTCCAGAAAATTTGCAAAGAAAATAATTCCGCCTTCCAGTGGGAAAAAGTTTCAAATCTCAGGAACACAAGTCTGAATTTTTTAAATCTTGACAGACATGGAAAGATACTCAATGCCCATACTGGTGCACACATATCTGTCTGAAACAGAATGCACAGTAAGGGCTCAGCAATAAAAGCAAACTTGCAATGCGTGCAGCTCAGTCTAGTCCCCTAAAACACAAACACAAATTAATTATGATTCTAGTATCTCTGGAATACATATTATTATCAACATCCTCACTCACAAGATGAAGAGTGTGCTTGGTTATGTGGAGCAAGTTAGTACCTGACCTTACAAATGAATCCAGCTCTTCTGACTCCTAGGCATTTGCTCTGAGAAAAGCAACCTGCTAAGGACTAGGGCCAACATTAATGAATGGATGCCTGTATTTACGCATCAAAAGTGTTTTGTTGAAACTTTAAACGAGGCTATGGCTGCTCATCACCTATGCTTTTATCAAGGTTCCTAACTTCAGGCATTTTTGACCTGATTTCCTGATGTACTCAGCACCAGCATCTTGCCCTGGCCTTATCTGCAGCTGGAGGTGCTCAGCACCCTCTCAGAAATAGGCCACTGAGTTTAAAAATGCTGGCCTAAAGCTTTGACTGTTAATTGGATTCCAGGTAGGCTTCTTTTTAAGAAGAGCTGACAAAGTTATTCCCTGCTGGCTCCTGGCCTTTGGGGCCTAGAAAGCCAGCATCTATGTTCCACTCCTCACCCTAAGAGCTTGGGAACCTAGAAATGCCAAAACTAATCTCCAATTTCACTTAAAAAAAATGTTTTGAGGCCTTTTCTTTGTGAAGAAAACATCCTGCAGGTTTGAAAGTTTTGTGCCTGTTTTTGTGTAAAGAGCATAAATTATTCACGGTCTCCCCTGCTGCTGGGACCTACATGGTACACAGACTCAACTGCTGTGGGGGCCTTGGCAAAACAATCCTAGATGGGGGTAGCTGTGCTACTGCTGCTGTGGTTGATGGTATTCCTACACCAACCTCTTTCCCAGCTGGCCCCAGAAGGCCTCTGCCACAAAGAGACAACCCCAGCCCAGGTTAATTAGCAGTTTTCTCTAGCTGACCCCCAAATGAGAGAACACAGTGTTTGAATCCCAGCTCTGCCACTGTCTCCACTAAAGGTCTCAGTCAAGCCTTTAGTTCTTGAAATAGCCTAGAGCTTGCTTAGTTCTGCTCTAGCTCAGGTCAAGGGTATTTTAAAGGCTGTTTTAAAATGTTGAGTTTTTGGGAGCATTTTTCAATGCTGAGATCTTTGGAAAGTTTAACCCTTAAAGAAGGGAGGAAGAAACTAGAAGATTAGTTTCAACAGTGAAAATGAAATGAGAAAATAGTAAAACTGGAAACACAGAGAAGGACTCACATTAAGCTACATTAAACTTCCACAGACTCTTCTATACTGCCTCTGTCCTGCTTTGTTTCAGCAGCTTGTACTGGGAGCTAAGAATGTTCTCCTGCTATTTGAAGCGACATGAGTAACATCTGCTATGAGTACTTCATTCTTTCTTTCATCCTTTCCCTGGGGAAGGAGCTGTGTATTTTGTTTTGGTAGAGCTACATTGCTGTGGGTTGGGATTTGGGGGAAGGTTTAGAAATCTACATACAGGTATATATTTGTATGAGAGAAGGGAGCCTTTGGCACATGTAGGTGCATCCTGCTCTTAAAAGCTTAAGTTGAGGACATCTGTCATAATACTTAACTGCTGTGGAAGTTTGTTCCATGCTCTCACAGGCCAGTCTGTGAGGAAGTTCTAGCTCCTGAGCAAAAATCTTCAGCTCTGATAGAAATGCTCACAAAGCAGAACTTTGTCAACTACCACATTGTTTCCAAATGGGAAGAACTTCTCAGGTCGTCTCTGAGATGTGCTTGACGCAGTCCACCAAGAAAATTAAGGACTGAGTCTTCGAACACAACTGGACAAACATGTAGGAAGGCAGTATAGACAGCAAGAGAGCTGACTGAATATGCTCCTGGTCTCCTTTGCTACTGAGGGCCAGTGCTGCAGCTCTCTGTATTAGCTGGAACGTCCTACAGGCTGATGGCTTCATGCCCAGGTATTCTGTGCTGATGGAGTCCAGATGGGAAGCAGCAAGGGCGTGAATCACTGAGGCCAGGTCCCTTTTGAACAGGATGAGAAGCAACTGCTGATCCAATTATTTCTTGCCCTAGTTTTCATGTTTCTAAAGTGGGGACACTTAACTACCCCAGGGGCAACTAATCATTAGTCACAAGGAGTTAAGGAAATGTCCTAATTCACCAAAAAAGATATCATTTTTGTATTGGGCAAAATGGTCCTGAGATCATGTAATCTTGGCTAGCATCATATTGAAAACTAACTGTCATCTCTGATAAAACACTGAAAAAAATGTACAATTATTCATCAGTTTTATTGTATATCAGTACCTCTCTGATCCAGCAACATCTGGATAAAACTAAAGTGAATTCATTCATTCACTCTGGGTAACAGCCCACAAGGGTACCTCATTCCTCCCCACAAACAACACAGTATGTTGTGTCCCTGGAAGTGTTCAAGGCCAGGTTGGAAGGGGCTTTGAGCAACCTGGTCTTGTGGAAGCTGTCCCTGCCCATGGCAGGGGGTTGGAACCAGATGATCTTTAATGTCCCTTCCAACCCAAATCATTCTGACCCTGTAGAATTAATACTAGCCCTGGAAATAGGAAAGGAATGGTTACTCCTTATCAGAGACAAGAGAAGCAAGACAGGAAGAGAGACAGAGACAAACCCCAGAGAAAACTTCTAAGCCTATGTCCAGTAAGACTAAGGTAAAAAGGAGCAGGCACTGGAAACCGCATGTGGCAGGAAAAATGTCTTAATAGGTACAAATTCCTTTATCATAATTTAATGAAAATTCAATAAGAAACTAGTGGTAAGTTTCTTTACTTCCTTATCAATTCAAAATTCAGAATTATGGATAATGGATGGAGCACACTGTTTGAGTTATATCCGCCCTCTACAGCGAACTGCATGGTCCGGGTGTTCAATTAGAAGATTTTCATCTTTTGGGGGAAATTTAGGCACCCTATAAATGCATCTACCTTTCAGCTCCCTTATCTGATACTTGGAGATTACACAAGACTATTTCAGAAAAGCTCTTATTTTGTTAAGCATGTCTTATTAAAAGCTTTCCATTCTAAAGAATAAACATTTTTAGGGATACACTTTTGCAACTCCATTTCAGAAATATAAATACACAATATAGCCTTTTAAACATGTAAGTAAAAAAATTCACAACTTGAAACACTCTTAAAGCATAAACTTCTGTTACAGAAGGCTTCCATTTCCTTCCTCCATATGCAGGTGGTATCTAAAGAAGTTTAAAGCCGGTTCTGTAGCTATTGAGCACAAAGGTGTTTAAAGGCAGTGTACGGAGCACAAAGGAAGTGTCAAAAGGATCTTAAAACAAAGAGCAAATTCCTGTAAAGTTTCATTATTTCAACTTGAAGGTTTGATTTTCAGGACTGGTCATTTGTTCTCTGTTCTCACCAGAATGTGGTCCTGTGGGATTGTGTTGCATTCCTAGCAAGCGTTTGGAGTGAAATAATGGAAACTTCCAAAAGGAGTCCTACTTGATTTTTGCATTGAGAAGGTGACATGAACATTGTATGAGGGGATCCTTATGTTCCTATAGGTTATTCTTTCTGAACAGGAGCCAGAAAATGCTAAGTGAAGAATCACACTGGGCCAAACACCAAATTAAGCACATTATAATGCATATATTTTCTGTATGCTTGAATTCATTCCCTTAAATTATCAACTGTACCATACATGTGGATAGGACTTCTATGCTATTGCATTCTGCCCTGCTCTACTTTGTTCATGTTTACACCCTGCCTTCCCTACAACCATGGAGTGCTGACCCTGCCTTCTAATCTGACATGATCAGCATGTTCTCTGCAAGGGAGAAGCACGTTAGATGCACATTTTATTTAAAAAGTAAGGAACTGCTCTTGATAGAATAAACATACAGCTATGCTGAAAGCCCCAGCACAAACCACGGCAACATGAAGGCACAGAGAAGCATAACCTGGAGGATGGTTGCCAAAGATTCCACTCTTTAGGTGGTAGATAGCCTGAACAAAGCAATGCCTCCTAGAAGAGGTTTTAAATGAGAGTGGGCTGGAGATCCATGTATTTTCAGCAAAAGCAGACCCCAAAGCTCAGTACCTACTCCTCTGCCTGAGTGCTTTCCTGCCCTTTCACCAGCCTGGGTAGGCAACTGGAGGTAAGAGCAGAAAGACAGTGATCCCAACAAATAAATGCAAATGGCATGATGGCACTGCATTTCTTTTAAACATAATGCATTCTCCACTGAGGTAAGGCTATCCAAGTTAATTAATAATAAACATAATGAATTAAGTGTATATGTAAATGAATACCTCTTCCTTTTTGCAAGTGTAGATGAGCCAGAGGGAGGCTGTCACTAAGGATGTGCAGATAGGGTCTAGTAAGAGCCTTCTGCAGCATGGAAATACCAACACACTGTCACCTAGCCCATGCAGAGCAGAATTTCTCTCTGTAGTGACACCTTTTTGTGCCCTTCACTAGAAAACAGGTGCTTCAGTTATGTTGATGTTTCAATGAATGACTTAGATGGAAGGAGCAAAATCTTTTCCTTAGTCTTGGGCAGGAATAAATTTTGAGTAGAAAAACGTGCGGTTTGTTTATTATAACAAAAGAATGAAGGCAGCTGCTTGGGAGCCCATGTGTTGTGAAATGGAAGTGTATTTTAGGTGGGATAGACTTGTTAGCAGGTGATTGTACACATCATAATTACACTTTGTGTGCTTTGCTTCTTCATCATAATTCAGTTATCTATCCTGCTCTTTAAAACACAGTCCTAATTCTACTGTTAAAAGTAATTTTTACCTTGTGTTCCTGTTTATTTTTATAACTGTCTTTTGCATACCTACACTTCCTTCCTTCCTTTCCTTCCTTTCCTTCCTTTCCTTCCTTCCTTCCTT